>NW_024121103.1:1164542-1179542 GCF_016745375.1 Pimephales promelas
CTGTTGTAATTTATTCATTTTGGTGCAGCACTGAAAGTCAGTCTAAAACCTCAGCTCTTTATTTTCACTTGACGTGTTATATTTTCACGTAGCGAACTCTTTGGTAACGCAGCCTCTGCTGCCCCCTACAGGCCGACACCTGGGCTGCTCTCAGCGGTTTGACGGCGCGGGCCGAGAGTTTGCTCACGCGTGGTTCCTCGGAGACATTCACTTCGACGATGATGAACATTTCACTGTCCCAAACACGGGCAACGGGATCAGTCTTCTGAAGGTAATGTGAGACCATGCACTGAACCACAGAAGCTCAGAGAAACCAGACTAGGTTCACTTACTTACAGATAAAGTCACTCTCATCTTTTCTTCCCTATTGTGCCGTATATCAGAGTAAAGCGCTTCTGGATCATGAACAAATGTAGAGTGGGTGCTGGTTTTTAGGGTGGGGCACAATGCATTATTTTGCATTGGGCATTTGCATATTTCGCATTTGTATTTTGCATTATTTTGCATTGTGCATTTGCATGTTTTGCATTTATTTGCATTTGTATTTTGCATTAATTTGCCTATTTTGCTTTAATTTGCATTTCTCATTTGTATTTTGCAGTTTGCATATTTTTCATTTGTATTTTGTAGGGCGGTATTTTGTATTTTGTTGATTTTGTCCTTGGGGAATTGATTGGATGGTTGTGGTTTGCTATTGGCGGATCTCGTGTGAGTGACAGGTTATAGCCCCGCCCTCGTCATCAGAGAATAGAAGAGATACTGCAAAAGAGACATTTTTGATGTTTGAAGATTAGGATATCCTACCTCCAGTGTAAAAAAAAACCTGATTTAATAAAACAACTGCTCACTGATGCATTAAATTGAATACAATACAAATCTCTGCCACTTTCACTTGTGCGTCTGAGTCTCTGACTGCGATGTTTCGTTCAGGTAGCGGTTCATGAGATCGGGCATGTTTTAGGGCTTCCTCACATCTACCGGCCCGGATCCATCATGCAGCCCAGTTACCTTCCCCAGGACGGCGGCTTCGAGCTCGACTGGATGGACAGAAAGTCTATTCAGAGCCTGTACGGTGAGACCCACCTGAGATCATTTTTATTCAAATATAAAAAAGATTTGTTTTCTTCAAGCATAAATTGAAGTATAATTTTGAATCAATCTCATTGTTTTCTGGCTCAGGTGTGTGTACGGGTGGCTTCAGTACCGTGTTTGATTGGATCAGGAAGGAGCAGACGCCCTACGGTGAGGTCGTGGTGCGTTTTAACACATACTTCATGCGGGGCGGCCTGTACTGGCTGTATGAGAACCGTAAGAACAGAACGCGCTTCGGGGATCCGGTGGCGGTGCAGGTGGGGTGGCACGGGCTGCCCTCCGGTGGCGTGGACGCTTACATTCACGTGTGGAACCGCAAAACAGACGCGGTCTACTTCTTTAAAGGTGTTTATTTACTTCATAAGAGTTCCAAAAACATCATCTAATCAAGACGCATAGTACATAGAGATTAAAGCTTGAGATCATTTGCATCTCCTGTCCCTGAAAAGAAAGTTTCGTGTGTGAGCAGTAAACTGTGGACTTTTGTGACTATATTGTGCATTTGCGTATTTTGCATTTAGATTTTTTTTTTTGCATTGTGCAGTTGCCTAATTTCCATTTGCATTATGTATTTGCATACATTTGTATTTTGCTGTTTGCATATTTTATCGCCCGTTGTATGAAGTTTCCTGCAGTACGATGTGTCCGTGTACTGCACAGGTATTAGCATGGGTGTCTTGTTGTCGCAGGTGTGCAGTACTGGCGTTATGACAGTGAGAATGATCAGGTGTTCACGGAGGACTCTGACGGACACTCGTATCCTCGCCTGATCTCTGAAGGCTTTCCCGGTGTGTCTGGACCACTGGACACTGCATACTACGACAGGAGAGACGCTCATATCTACTTTTTTAAAGGCTCACAGGTAACAGCTGCTCGTGTTTTACAATTACATGCTGCTTTTTGACAGTGCAAGACGAAGAGGTTGCTTGGTCAGAAAGTTTATAACCGATAGAAGTAGCTAGATTATGTGCCACAATACTGTATATCACAATACAAAAATGCAATAATATGTATTGTGGATAGTGATTATATATATATAGTATATAGTTCGTCCAAATATTAGAGAGTGCGGTGAGTCGAGTGCGGTGAATCGAGTGAGTCTAGTGCGGTGAGTTGAGTGAGTCGAATGTGGTGAGTCGAGTGAGTCGAGTGCGGTGAGTCAAGTGAGTCGAGTGTGGTGAGTTGATTGAGTCGAGTGCAGTGAGTCAAGTGAGGTGAGTCAAATGAGTCGAGTGCGGTGAGTCGAGTGCGGTGATCCAAGTGAGCCGAGTGCAGTGAGTCGAGTGTGGTAAGTCGAGTGAGTCGAGTGCAGTTAGTCGAGTGCTGTGAGTCGAGTGTGGTGAGTTGAGTGAGTCGAGTGCGGTGAGTCAAATGAGTCGAGTGCGGTGAGTCAAATGAGCCGAGTGCGGTGAGTCGAGTGTGGTGAGTCGAGTGAGTCGAGTGCGGTGAGTCGAGTGCGGTAAGTCGAGTGAGTCGAGTGCAGTCAGTCGAGTGTGGTGAGTTGAGTGAGTCGAGTGCGGTGAGTCGAGTGCGGTGAGTCAAATGAGTCGAGTGCGGTGAGTCGAGTGTGGTGAGTCGAGTGCGGTGAGTCGAGTGCGGTGAGTCGAGTGCGGTGAGTCGAGTGCGGTGAGTCGAGTGCTGTGAGTCGAGTGCGGTAAGTCGAGTGCGGTGAGTCGAGTGCGGTAAGTCAAGTGAGTCGAGTGCAGTAAGTCGAGTGAGTCGAGTGCAGTCAGTCGAGTGCGGTGAGTCGAGTGTGGTGAGTTGAGTGAGTCGAGTGTGGTGAGTCGAGTGAGTCGAGTGCGGTGAGTCAAATGAGCCGAGTGCGGTGAGTCAAGTGCAGTGAGTCGAATGAGTCGAGTGCGGTGAGTCGAGTGCGGTAAGTCGAGTGAGTTGAGTGCGGTGAATCGAGTGCCGTGAGTCGAGTGCCATGAGTCAAGTGTGGTGAGTCGAGTGAGTCGAGTGCAGTGAATCAAGTGCGGTGAGTCGAGTGCGGTGAGTCGAGTGCGGTGAGTTGAATGAGTCGAGTGCGGTGAATCGAGTGCGGTGAGTCGAATGAGTCGAGTGCGGTGAATCGAGTGCGGTGAGTCGAATGAGTCGAGTGCGGTGAGTCGAATGTGGTGAGTTGAATGAGTCGAGTGCGGTGAATCGAGTGCGGTGAGTCGAATGAGTCGAGTGCGGTGAGTCGAATGTGGTGAGTCGAATGAGTCGAGTGCGGTGAGTCGAGTGCGGTAAGTCGAGTGAGTTGAGTGCGGTGAATCGAGTGCCGTGAGTCGAGTGCCATGAGTCAAGTGTGGTGAGTCGAGTGAGTCGAGTGCAGTGAATCAAGTGCGGTGAGTCGAGTGCGGTGAGTCGAGTGCGGTGAGTTGAATGAGTCGAGTGCGGTGAATCGAGTGCGGTGAGTTGAATGAGTCGAGTGCGGTGAATCGAGTGCGGTGAGTCGAATGAGTCGAGTGCGGTGAGTCGAATGTGGTGAGTTGAATGAGTCGAGTGCGGTGAATCGAGTGCGGTGAGTCGAATGAGTCGAGTGCGGTGAGTCGAATGTGGTGAGTCGAGTGTGGTGAGTTGAGTGAGTCGAGTGCGGTGAGTTGAGTGCGGTGAGTCGAGTGCGGTGAGTCGAGTGAATCGAGTGCGGTGAGTTGAGTGAGTTGAGTGAGTCGAGTGCGGTGAGTCGAGTGCAGTGAGTCGAATGAGTCGAGTGCGGTGAGTCGAATGTGGTGAGTCGAGTGTGGTGAGTTGAGTGAGTCGAGTGTGGTGAGTCGAGTGCAGTGAGTCGAGTGCGGTGAGTTGAGTGAGTCGAGTGCGGTGAGTTGAGTGCGGTGAGTCGAGTGCGGTGAGTCGAGTGAATCGAGTGCGGTGAGTTGAGTGAGTCGAGTGCGGTGAGTCGAGTGCGGTGAGTCAAATGAGCCGAGTGCGGTGAGTCGAGTGTGGTGAGTCGAGTGCGGTGAGTCAAGTGCGGTGAGTCGAGTGCGGTGAGTCGAGTGCGGTAAGTCGAGTGAGTCGAGTGCAGTGAGTCGAGTGCGGTGAGTCAAATGAGCCGAGTGCGGTGAGTCAAGTGCAGTGAGTCGAATGAGTCGAGTGCGGTGAGTCGAGTGCGGTAAGTCGAGTGAGTTGAGTGCGGTGAATCGAGTGCCGTGAGTCGAGTGCCATGAGTCAAGTGTGGTGAGTCGAGTGAGTCGAGTGCAGTGAATCAAGTGCGGTGAGTCGAGTGCGGTGAGTTGAATGAGTCGAGTGCGGTGAGTCGAGTGCGGTGAGTTGAATGAGTCGAGTGCGGTGAATCGAGTGCGGTGAGTCGAATGAGTCGAGTGCGGTGAATCGAGTGCGGTGAGTCGAATGAGTCGAGTGCGGTGAGTCGAATGTGGTGAGTTGAATGAGTCGAGTGCGGTGAATCGAGTGCGGTGAGTCGAATGAGTCGAGTGCGGTGAGTCGAATGTGGTGAGTCGAGTGTGGTGAGTTGAGTGAGTCGAGTGTGGTGAGTCGAGTGCAGTGAGTCGAGTGCGGTGAGTTGAGTGCGGTGAGTCGAGTGCCGTGAGTTGAGTGAGTCGAGTGTGGTGAGTCGAGTGAGTCGAGTGCAGTGAGTCGAGTGCAGTGAGTCGAGTGGTAATAATTGTAGTAATTGCTCAATATGGATGTCCAGGTGTTCAGGTTCGACGTGCGCAGGAAC
Organism: Pimephales promelas; assembly: GCF_016745375.1. The sequence goes on from NW_024121103.1 coordinate 1,169,296, forward strand.
CGCTTGGCCTCCTCTTCTCCACGACTCCTCTCTGAGGTTTTTCCTGCTTTTGTTCCCGGGAATCACCCGATCGGTCACCTGGACGCTGCGTACTTCTCCTACACACACAACAGTGTGTTCCTGCTGAAGGGCTCGGGGTTCTGGCGAGTGTCGAGCAGACGAAGAGCTTCTCTCTCGACGAGTGTCCTGTTGCCCCGCAGAGAGCTGGACCAGCAGTGGTTCGACATCTGTGACGTGCACCACAGCTCTCTGAGGACCGCTCGCAGGTGACGCACACACACACACACACACACACACACTCATCTGTATACTATCTGTGACGTGTATGTATTTATTTATTTATTTTAATGTGACATTTTTATGACTTGCCTCATCTGCATCATTAATGGCAGAACTGCATGTTTTTGCAGCATTTTTGAATATGAACAAAATATGCAAATGATATTTAAGAGCTGTTGTGTGAGAACATTTTCAGCTTATAACTAATTACTGGACACTGGAATATACAGTTCATATACTAATTATATATTTTTATGTTACCATATTGCCTTAGTGTTGTTATAAAGTTGAGCACAAAATCACTGAAATAATTCAGATATTCTTTGTGTATGTCAATCAACATGTACGACTTGACAAAAACATGTATTTATTTACACTGTTTGCTGGAGTATGATTCACTCTTTAACTTATTTATTATTTGTTTATGAACGTGTTGTTTTAGAATAAACGTGTGGATGTCTTCCCTTGTGTCGTTTCAGACTAAACCTTGACATTTAGAATTGTATGTAAGAATTTAGTATAAATTACATTAAATAAAACATAAATTAACATATAAAGCTTTTTCTAAAAAATATTAATTAGAAAATTATAATTAGCTTCATATAGAGGCAGATAATTGAATAGAAGACATAATTAAATAAAAGTCTCCTTTGGTCCAGTGGTCTTCTAGGGGTTAATAACTATTGGATATTGATCTTAAAATAAGAGTAAAATTCTGTAAAGTTTTCATTACTGGAATGATAAATTACAACTATATTAGTGTGCAAATGTCTTCAATTAATTAACAGTAAGTGTTCATATATTACACACACACACACACACACACACTGGAAATGATTCTGTTTTGTGAAAGCTTTCATTAGCTTGTTCTCCAGTGATAACTTATGAATATTTCCATCAGAGAAGTAATTTCTTGTCAACATGTTACACACACACACACACACACACACACACATCAGAACTAATAAGCATTCATGCAGTGGATCGGAGCACAAACCTTTTAATATGATGATGATGATGATGATGATGATATTCCAGAATATTGCATGAAACCCGTAACTGCATGTCTAAATATTCATATCAAATCAGATTTGAGTGTAAGTATGATCAGGATGACATCATCACATCACCGCTCTAGACGACCGCAGCAAATGAAGCCGCTCTAACGGTCACTTAATGAGATGCAAACGAGTGTTTCGATGTTTGACTAAATTATCCATAATAGTTTTTGAGGAAATTGTTTCCATGTTCTGCTCATTACCTTTGAACTCAACAGTGTGTGTGTCTGTGTGTGTGTGTGTGTGTTCAGCAGTGTGTGTGTGTGTGTGTGTGTGTGTCTGATTGAATGCAACATGTATTTCACAGAATCCTTAAAATGTAATTGGTAAAACTCTCTATTCTCTAGTATAATAGAATTAAATATGTGACACAAATGATGTAGATCCCTGTTCTGTAGAAACTGCACTGGACACACACACACACACACACACACACTGAGACTCGGCAGAAGTGTTACAACACAGCCGTGTTTCAGCAGTTTGGAGAGATTTGTGTGTGTGTGTGTGTGTGTGTGTGTGTGTGTGTGTGTGTGTGTTTCTGCTCCGTCAAGCGTGATGTGAATGTCTCATAAAAACCGGCGACACACACCGGAGAGAGTGATTACGGGCCGAGTCCGCTTTCCCCGAATGTGTGTGTGCGTGTGTGTGTGTGTGTGTGTGATTCCACGCGGAGATAATGATGTCATTACACCCTGATGTTCTGGTCCTTCATTATTTCATAGACTCACATGACCCTGTTATCTGTCCCGCACAGGCTGGCCGAACAACACACACACACACACACACACACACAGAGAGAGCCATAGGCCTGAAGACACAAACTCACACACTATCAAAAACACACACACGTATCATTCATTATCATTCATTCAAAACAGTTTACAGATCTAAACGCAGATGAGGCGCGCGCGTTCACACCGTCACTGAACACGTGATTCGCTGCTGTCAGAGACACTCATTTGCATATTAATAAGAAGGAAGTGGAGAGGGACTCACTACTGATCAAATCCCACAGGTCGGCCCCGCAGGACACACACATTAGAGTGTAACCACACAATTATCAGTGTTTGCGGATTGCGCTAATGAGACGAGGCTGTTAACATCTGTTGTGTTGCAAAAACACACTCGTCACGTGACCTCGTGTAACATGCTGACATCACCGGATTAATCATCGTGTTTACAACAGTAATTCCACATAAATTAACACTCGGTCATCATTTAGGCCTATCTGATAAATAGATCATTTGCATAGTGTAACGCAAGCTAAAAATACACTATTGCTCGTTCTCTGAAGCTATAATGTTATATTCTTCACTAATAATAGCTATTCCCTTCCTCTGCAGCTCTGAAATCTCATTCAACATCATATTGACTCCAGATCTGAAGTTTGAAATGAGGTTTGACATTCAAACCCATAAAAAAAATAAATGAATACTTTTATTTAGAAGGGATGCATTGAATTAACTAAAACATTCAAATAAATGCTGTTCTTTTGAACATTTTTAATTCATCAAGGAGTCTTGAAAAAAAATGGATACATTTGAATAAATTAATTAAAAAAAATTATATTCTATGACTTTCCACAAAAAATATGAAGCAGCAAGTCAATTCACTTTTAATAATTATTTATTTATACTTTTTACAATACAAATAGTTTCATCTGTACTAAAATGTCACTAAAATAACAAGTGTTATTTTTAGTATCATTGATATACTATTATTATTTTTACATTTAAAAAAATTAAATTAAATTTTAATTAAATTATTTTTGAATTTTTTTAAAATTAATATTTCGAATTTTGTATTTTTTGTAAAGTTATGTAATATTAGTTTTTTATGTCTTAAAATATGTCTATTTTAATTTTCCATTTTAATGTCTGTTTTTTATTAAGTTTTAGAGTTTTTAGTTTTAGTTACTTTAGTACTTCAAAATCAATGAAAATGAGAAAATTTGACTTAAATATAGTAATTTCTAAATAGAAATTTAATAATTTTTTTAATATTTTATTTTATATCAGTTAATGTGTCATTTTATTTCAAGTAATGCACATGTTTTATGGGATTTTATAGTTTTAGTTAAGGACAGTAACCCTGAACTGTTGTTCTGGTCAGAAAGGTCATATTTCCTCATATTTCTTTGCTCAGAGACATGAAGAGCCAGTCTTCAGCTCACTGGCGTGTCATTAGCCTGTAAATTACAAACATAATAATCAGGAATGATTCTCCTGAGGGCCGTCAGTCAGTCTGCATGATCATCATATGCATCATATCTTTATGTTGTTGGTAATTATTCTCATTCTCATTGATTTATAAAGATGAAGCCACATTCTCTGCCTAAATGTATTCAGTGTGATTTTTTAACCAAGACACTATTTGTTAATCTTGATCAAACCCCTCCCCTTCCTCATTAATATGCAAATAAGCAGCTCAGTGAATGGATGCGTGTGGGCGGAGTTTAATAATGCAGCCATGATTGAAAAATGATTGATTGGGAATTCTTCTGTGAGAGAGATAAGCAAACACTCTCCAATATGAAACAAATCATAGAAATAAAACACACACACCCACACACGCACTCTCTCTCTCTCTCACACACACACACACACACACACACACACACACACACACACAGACTTGAGGTTTTCCAGCACAAATATCGAAACATTCTTCAAGATCCAAGAGAAGCAACAGGACTGAAGATCTCGCGATAGTTTAATCAGAGACTGATCGAAGTCAGACAAAAATCTGTTTCCTTTGAATTCAGTTAATTTTTCTTACCCCGCTGGCAGATATTTGTTCTTAATTTAAACATAAACTCACTTCATTTTCATGCATTTATCAGAAAAGAAGATCTTGCCATTTTGCAAAAAAAAAAAAGAGGATAAACGTCACTTTATTCTGAAGTCCAGTAAAGAGATTAAATCCCAAACCTCAGTGAGATGGAAAACATCAGTATTTGAGTTTTGGTGACGGTCAGTGAATATGAAAATATGAAGATTAATCTTCCCTAACGATCACGAGTGTGTGTTGAGCTGCAGTGATTCTCGTCGATTATATGAGATACATATTTCAGACGCCTAGAGGAATACAGATACGGATTAATCTGACGGCTGTCGTCATTAAAAATGTACATGACAGAAGACATCTGTGAATAATTCATGTCAACTGTACTTGAGCTTCTGATACACACTCATCTGACACACTTACAGTTATGGAGAATCAAATCTGCTTTACACAAATCACAAACAACACCAGAGAACTCTTACAGTGATGGCATCATCTCATGTTTGAACTGTAGTGATTTTAGAAAGGGTTTCATATCAAACATATTCATAGAAGTTTGTGAGAGAGAGAGAGAGAGAGAGAGAGAGAGAGAGAGAGAGAGATAGAGCGCGCGCGCGTCTTTAAATGTGTGAGAGCGTGTGTGTGAGAGCGTGTGTGTGTGTGTGTGTGTGTGTCATGGGTTGGGCGACTAGAGACCCCGCCTTAATGAATAATAGTGTGTGTGTGTGTGTGTGTGTGTGTGTGTGTGTGTGTGCGTGCGTGGTGAAAGCGAGAGTGAGGAAGAGCGGAACACAAACACTCGCGAGCTTCCTCCCCTCTGTGGCGCGCGCACATACACGCGCTCGGTCCGGTTACCGGAGCCGGTTCGGTTTGGATTTTTCGCCCGATGATGATGAAGAAGACGAAGTTTTTCGGTTCTGTGTGAAGGTGTGTGAGTAGGACGATCTCCTGGAGGAAGAAGAGCTCATGAACTCACCGCTGACTGACTGACAGCAGACATTAACGGTAAGACCAGAACCGGCTGACGGAACGGGTCTCAACGGACTTCCGTGCTTCCGGTCAAACGAGTCGCATTCAACGTGTGTTTATTTATTTATTAAGAAGACGATAGGCTATATATATATGTGTGTGTGTGTATAAATGAGAGAGAGAGAGGGAAAAGGAGATTTGATCATTTTAATGTGCATTCGGATATAAATTGTAGCTTTTTCAGTTGCGCCTCTATTAAACAAGGAATGGGGTGTTTGGTTAACTGAATAGACCTATTTTATTTATTTATTTATTTTTAATTTTCTATTTTTTTTGCTAGTGTCACTAACAAAAAGTAGCCTACCATGGTAATACCATAGTTATTTTGTTAAATTAGTTTGGTAATGTAGCCTATAGGATCGTTTAGTATGGCATCAAATTATCATGGCATTTGTGTGAAGGCTAATTATGGTAATTATAAGTAGCCTATATTGCATAATTTCGATTCATATGTTCAGTGTTTGTCTTGTGGAATCATATTGTGAACATCAACAATCTGCAGTGTGATGATGATGATGATGATGATGATGTGAATATTTAGAAAATGAATGATCTCTGATCTCTGTTTATTAAGATGTTCAGATGTCTGTGTTGTCCCGTTGAGGGAATGAGGCTGAAGGTGAACAGGTGTTTAAAGAGAATTAAATGTTAAAGTTGTTCACACTGAATTCGATTCGGTCATTCTGTGTTCTTCACTTGTTGAGTTGATTTGGATAAAAACATCTGGTAAATGAACGAATGTAAAAGAAGGGTTCTGCTCAAATGATTAGGATTACAGACATTTTTGTTGATTTTTTGTGTCCAGAACACACATGACATGAGTCTCAAAAAGTGAAGTTTGAAGGAAGAGTTTGAGATCAGGTTTGATTGATGAGTGAATTGTTCTTTAGAGTGAATCAGTTTTAGTGCTTCTCATTTGCAAATAAGTCTGAATATGATGAAATGTCATGAAAGTCACAGAAATTCATAAACATTAGGCTACATAATTATTAATATGCACATCTCCAGATAATGTAAAAGACATACAGATCTGTCCTTATATAAAGCCTTGCAGGTTCTGATTTGTTTGTGCGAGTGATATTTGTGATATATTCTATAAGTAATATCAAACATAATCCAAACTCATATTAATGATGGACCCAAGGATTTGCTTTCACACAATATTCCAAGGCTGTTTCAAAGGCGAACGACAAAAGCCTTTCACCGTGAAGAGCGAGTCTTGAAGGGAGATCTCTGCCGTCCGCCAGTGTTTAGTGGAGGGGAAACACAGAAGAATAATAATAATAGAAGAAGTGTAGATGAGTTCATCCTTCAGGCTTTTGTGTGTGTGTGAGCTCTTTCATTCAGGACTTTAGATCAGTCTCAAGGTTAAAGCTGTGCTTTTGTAGGATGATCAGAGCAAACGAAGCCTGATGTGAGATCAGCAGAAGTGTGTTTATTCCTCTAGCAGACGCTTCTATCCAGAGTGAACATCATAAAAGCACAATATTCATAGAGTACAATAGCGAAATTAAAGCATAAACTATTAGTACACAAACTAAAGCAGAAGAGAACGCAGGAAAGTTCATGTATAATCGTAGTTCTAGTGGTGTGTGTGTGTGTGTGTGTGTGTGGGCATGATGTGCTGACATTATTTGTCAAACAAATGATTGCGATCAATAATTGAATTATTTGTTCATGTCGTTTACTGTGTTAGCCTAATATGTTTTTTGTTTTTACATGGAATCGTAAATAATAAAATAATAAAATAAGCCCATATGGTTTATTTCAATGCTATGAAAATGGATATTTATATAATTATTAAAATATAATGTGATTAATCCCAATTATTTACAAATATATATATATATATTAATCAGTTGACAGCAGGCCTGTGGTTGTGTGTGAGTTTGTCTTCAGACCTGTGGTTTGTGTGTGTGTGTGTGTGAGTGTGTGTGTGTGTGAGTTTAGTGCTTATACACAATTCTTCAGCTTATAGGAGTTGTGATGGTCTGATCAGTTCAGTTTCACCACAGAGGAACAGAGAGAGAGAGTGTGTGTGTGTGTGTGTGTGTGTGTTTGAGCGTGTGTGTGCTTATACACAAGCTTATAAATTATACAGAATGAGGTTTTAAAAAAATGTAAAAATGCATAAAGTTTTATGAGATAGGTAAGTTTAGGGTAGGGTAAGTGTGTGTGTGAGAGAGAGAGTGACTGCCCCAACTATGAGGACATTAGAGGGACTTTTTACACAAAATTTGTAATCATTTGCCCTAACGACATACAAACAAATAACAAAACACAATTCTAACATCTATCAGGTGAAAAAGAGATCCTACCACACTAGCAGCGGATACACTGATGCTTGTCACAAAAGGAGAGAGTCGACACACACACACACACACACACACACTCGTACACCACACACGAAAACACTTACACACTGAATTCTAAATTCTTCAGAGAATTTTTAAATATTCATAAACTGTTCTATTTTTTTACACTGTTTAATTTGTACAGTTAATTTACATTCACTTTTTAATGTTATAATATTTTAGTATTTTGATGTCTATTTTATTATTCGATATTTTCCAAGCTTTGGCAATATTGTAATAATTGAATAGAGTGAGAGTGTGTGTGTGTGTGTGAGAGTGAGAGAGTCTCCACCAGTGTTATTAAACGCCTGTTAGACGCTGAGAGAGTGGAGAAGTGGAAATACACACAAGACAGACACACACACACACACACACACACACACACACACACACAGACACAGGACTGGACAGATGGCGACCCTTCTCTCTCTACACGGGAGCACAAGAGCGTCTCGCTGTGAATACGAGGACGTGTCCACTGAAGCGTGTGTGTGTGTGTGTGTGTGTGTGTTGAAACACCTCCGTAACACACAGTCGGATCACACCGCTAGTGAATGACAGATGACGGGAACATTTCTCTGATCCGTGTGTTAAAGCGTCTCGCTCTCGCCGACTGTTGAGGGGTAGATGGGGTTATCATGAGTGTTTAGCCTACAGGACCTGAGAGAGAACAGCCTGACTCTAAATGTGGCCTTCGATTAATGTCATTAAATGCTCCCGGAGCAGAAAACAGAAAACACACTTCTTGTCCACAACAAATTCATACTATACTACAAACTTAATTCATACTACAAACATTCTATAATATAGATAGAAGATACTTTATTAACATTAAAGGAGTAGTTCACTTTTAAAAAACCTTTTGCTGATAGTTTACTCGCCCCCATGTCATCCAAGATGTCCATGTCTTTCTTTCTTCAGTCGAAAAGAAATGAAGGTTTTTGATGAAAACATTCCAGGATTTTCTCCATATAATGGACTTCAATGGGAACCAAACGGCTCAAGGTCCAAAAGAGAGTTTCAGTGCAGCTTCAAAGAGCTTTAAACGACACCAGACGATGAATAAGAGTCTTATCATGCGAAACGAGCGGCCATTTAATAAATAAATAACAAAGTTTAAGTTTTATCGCTCAAGCTCAAATGCTCGCCTTGCTCTGTTCCTTGCTCGTTCAACGAATGAAATTAACAAAATGACTCAAAAAAGATTTGTTCATTTTGATGAACGAGTTCGAACAGGAGAGTCACGAGCATTTGAGTTTATAAAACTTAAACTTTGTTATTTATTCATTAAATGAGAGATCAATTTCGCTTGATAAGACCCTTATTCATCATCTGGAGTTATTTAAAGCCCTTTGAACAGTTTGCACTGAAATTCTCATTTGGACCTTGAGCCGTTTGGTCCCCATTGAAGTCCATTATATGGAGAAAATCCTGGAATGTTTTCAACAAAAACCTTCATTTCTTTTCGACTGAAGAAAGAAAGACATGGACATCTTGGATGACACGGGGGTGAGTAGAGGATGACCTGTATCTCGATCCATCGATGGATTGATTTGTTTATGTATTATTATTGGTTTATGAGTGTGTGACTGACACTAACACACTGTTATTGTGAGTTGGAGTGTTTCACAGTGACGGCGTGTCGAGAGTGACTGATGTGTGTGTGTGTGTGTGTTTTCTGCTAATTGAATCTCTAATTGAAACTGAAACATTTATTATCCAGCATCTCCTCTTCAGATCCTCAGATATGTGTTTCTTAAAAAGTATAACTATATTATAACGTTTAGATCATCTGATATCAATAACAAAACTAAATTTACATAAATAGTAAAAATTTGATTAAATAAGTTAAAAAAATTAATTTAAATAAATTATAAATAAAATTAATACATCTTTTTTAAAAATTAATAAATATATTAGATTAAAAATTGTTTAATTATTTAAAATAAATTTAAAATAATTAATTTGATTAAATAGATAAATCGATCAAAATAAATAATTAGCAAATAATCTCACAGCACAGAACTGATCTAATCTAATAGAAATGAATTTTTTTTCCGAATAATATTTTAGACATATTTATAATATACATTGTTCACAGTATTGATGAGGGTCTTTATACATGAAAATATATATCTGCCTTTTCAAAGTCCCTCATAAAGACTGAAAGCCATGAGAGTTTCCTGGTAAAGATTTGAATCGCGCTGTCCGGCGGTGATATTAAACACACACACACACGCAGCGGGCGGGAAGAGTCATTACCGCGAGTTCTGCTCAGTCTGAAGGCGTTTCTGCAGTTACTCCTCGTGTGTGTGTGTGTGTGTGTGTGTGTGTGTGTCCCGTTCAAAGAGACTGAGCTTTGATCTTCAGCCCTTTGAGAGGCACACACACACACACACACACAGCAACCAGGAGGGTGTCGCCGTGGTAACGGGAGGGTTGATGTTGAATCAGTTGATTTTGGATGCAGAGGAAGTGATGTCACATTCATCAGGTCAAGAGGTCAAGGTGCATCTGGTGTGGTTAGTTAACCCCGGCTACAGCATTATACCCACACACACACACACACACACAGTCAATATTAATGTGCACTGAGATTATTATATTATAATCGATGTTTTCCAGTTATTCCTTTTAAACTGTAAAGTCTGGCCTACTAATATTTATATAGTAATATTTTGTGTGTGTCTGTATATAAGTGTGTGTGTGTGTGTGAAGTGGTGATCTCAGGGGTCAGTGATGA
>NW_024121103.1:1184542-1270277 GCF_016745375.1 Pimephales promelas
AATGGGAAACTAGTGCTTATATTTTTCAATACACTGCAATAACTGCATTGACCATGTACGACAATATATTAATACATATAACATAATTATAAATGAAGACAAAAATAGCATTATATGTAACATTTGTATCCTTTATTGTGTACATATATTCCACATACATGTTCCCATATAAATGTGAATGTATGTTCACACACACATTTTCATTATATGAGAAGCAGTAATTCCTTATATATTATTCAGTATATTGTAAAGTCGTCAACATTTGAACCTTTCATCAAAGTTATACATGAATTTTGAATAATAATCGTCTTTTTCGATCCACTTCAAATGTAATGACAGTAGGCTATATTTTGAAATAATATTTAATATATTGATCATTCATATATCTTTCCAGCACCCGAATCTGTCTTGTGTGTAAATGTGAAGTGTGTAAGTGTGTGTTACTGCGCTCTCATGTTGTCTGACTTGCTTATGTTTCCAGAACTGAATAATTCAGCGTTACCTGCGGTCACATGATAGCATGACCTCGAGCGAGGCCCGAAAGAAAGGTTGGCTCGTGTTCGGGTGAAATGTTACCTTCACACACACACACACACACACACACCTTCGCAGGGAAACCTGAGGAGTGAAACCGAACTCCTGCCCGTCTCACAACCGTCCTCTCCTCTTTCCTCGTTCCTCACTTGTGTTTGGCTTCGAGTCGGAGCCGTTCCATTAAATCGAGCTTGTTACTCTTTCTCATAATGGGTCGCTTCCACTAAAAACGAACGGTGTGTGTGTGTGTGTGTATGTGAATCTCCATGGCTGTCCGAGGAACCGTTCCTCCGCCGGATTATTACCCGTTTGATATCGCACTCTCAGCACAGCCTCCTGAAGATCTGCAAGGCTTTTACAAGGGAAACCAACACATGTTGAGCAGATCCGGCTCGCATTATGGGCTGGCAGGAGGGGTCAGGAGCGCTTGGGATCAAGGACAAGCTCGTGCGAACACTCCCGGCCCTATTCCCAATCCTCCTCCTCCTCCTCCTCCTCCCTCGGCTCATGAGATCAGCCGCTTGTACAGGGATTCTCTCTCCATCAAGATGATCCCAGACACTCAGCGTATCCGCAGCAGAGCCGCTTCTCCCGCTTGCTTCGGGCTCGACTCCAGGTATCCGTCCGAACACGTTTACGGCGAGGTGAACGGTTTCCCCGTGGAGTCGTCCACTTGTATAGTTGTGGATCCCATGGATGGGAATCTTCCTCGGGGAACACAGGTGTACGGCTCCGTCGCGTCCCAAAGGATGCCTTACGATCCCGCGTACGATCCGGGATCCTCCATGTTGCCGGCCGCTCCGATTCCGCTTTCAACCGGGCAGCACCCGCCAGGATCCGACCCGAAGCGAAACGTGGATCCGGGATTTCTCTCTCTCCTCCGTTCCGAGGGTCTCTCGGAAAGCACTATAACTCTTCTCCTCCAGCATGGATTCGACTCCAGCTCGATGCTCACGATGATGGAAGATCACGACATCCGCTCCGTCGCTCCTAATCTGGGACAGGCACGTGTGTTGTCTCGCTTGGTGATCAATTGTAAGTCGGGCGCGACCGGAACGACATCCATCCGAGGGCGATCCAACAGCTTCAGCCATCGAAGTGATCTCTACATGCAGCCTCAAGCGCTCAACATGGACTCCCATCTCATCCAACAGCCTCCCGGCGCCATGCAGTCCGTGTCTCCCAGAATGGGAGAGTTTTTAGGGCGTCGACCCAGCAGCGCTCCGTCCCAACATCTCCTCGAGACCTCCACATATCAAACCGGCCGGACGATGGGAGGTCTCCCGATCAACCCGGCTGGATTCCCCACTTCTCATCCCCAATCCCGACCGCTGTCCATGTTTAACGCTCACACCGGCCTGGCCATGTCGGCTCTTCCCGCTCAACAGCAGAACGCGAGCGCACCGGGAATGGCTCCCAAAACCTTCTCGAGCCCGTACTCCCCCATGGAGCTGATGAAGCGCCCGCCGAATCTCCCTCTCTCTCCGGCTCTCAGTCCCCATCACAGTCCTCAGGTCATGCGGAAAGGAGTCGCTCCGGTGGACGGGAACGCTCTCCCGGCGTCGTCTTCCCACCAGCACCAATCCGTCAATCCCAATAACAAACTGACCCGCCGGACCGGACCGCCCGTCATCGTGTCCACCATGGCGTCTCCCGACACAAGTAACGCTTTACCTTCTTTGTCAAGTCGAGTCTTTCAACAGAGATAACGGGAGATTATTGTAGTAGCACTTTAATTAATATCTGCGGATGCTCCCCATCAGACGTTATACTGAGTTTAAGGACCTTTACAACGTGTCAACTTATTCTAAGCAGTCTACTGAGAGTTAGACGACCAGAACATCCATCCAGATGAAGTGAAACCGAGAGTGTTCGACTGTACAGAAGCTCTAGGATAAAGTTAGTTTTGATCGATGCACTTCCGTTGTAAAGATCATTAGTTATCACACTCTTAGAAGAAAAGGTTCTATATAGAACCTTAAAAGGTATTTGGAACCCCTAAAAGGTTCTATACACTCTTAAAAAAAGGGTTCTATATAGAACGCTGGGATTCCAATAGAATCTTTTACCAAAAAAAATGGTTCTATATAGAACCTTTTTGGAGTTCCATATATGAAGCGGGGGATGGAACCATTTCTGGTTCTAAATAGAACCATTTCTTCTAAGAGTGTAACGTAGGGCCGCTAACACGACACCGCTTGACAGAATACTGAAACTTGCAGTGCGTTCTGTGCAGTGTTTGGCGCTCGAGAACACACACTTTATTTTACGATGTTATCATCTTGTATCTCATATTACTGTACGTGTTTAGAATAAGTGCGTTTGAATATGTGTGTGTGTGTGTGTTGACAGTACGGATGATGTAGAGAGTAAATGCGTTCTGACGTGCTGAGTTTCCAGCAGTAGATAGTGGATGTGTAAAGCAGATTTGGATAAGAGCTCTGTTTTTAGATCACGAGACTATTTATATGCGCTTTCTAGTGGGATTCAGTGTGTGTGTGTGTGTGTGTGTGTGTGAGATCCCAGATGAACTCCCTGGAGGACTTCAGGAGACTCCAGAAACATGGAGAAACTCTGTAGCAATACAGAGCGTTTTTGACTGACCTTGAGTGTGTGTGTGTGTGTTTGTGTGTGTGGTTTGCTAACATGAATTTGTGTGTTTTATCATTGAAAGGAGAGTCTCATTCTCTGTTGGTTATAAGCCTACATTGATATTACGTATTCAATCTGTTTCATGAAGCACAAGCGTCACTGCCAGAAGACCATCACGAGTCATCGCTATCCCATAATGCTCAGGAGACGCCATCAGACCTGATTATTTACTTACACACACGGGCCTTTTATTGTTTTGGGCAAAAACTTGTAACGATGTCACACACACGCTTTTGGATCCATGATTATACGTTGTTTCAAACGAGAACCGGTGTGTTTAGGGTGTGTGTGTGTGTGTGTGGTTTCAGCTGAGCACTGTTCTTCACTGCAGGCCTAATCAGAGTCTTAGAGGCTGAAATCTCATTAGGGTTAATAGGATCTGCACAGTTCGGCCCCCTGACAGCGTGCTCGTCTCTACACACACACACACACACACACACACCGGCGCTTCACAAACTCTTCAAGCGCTTTATCGGACTTTTCAGGCCAAGAACTTACAAGTGAAATGCTGGAGTGTTCATGAAAAAACTGATGATTCGTGACGTTTGGTTGCAGGTCTTAAACGACACACTAGGCTAGGCTGAAGGTTGTCGGTGTTCAGGACACTGGTGTGTGTGTGTGTGTGTGTGTGTGTTCTGACCTTCAGTGTTGAAACGTGTTTGAAAGAAATAATGTTAGCTGTCGTTTCAAACTATGTCGTAAAAAGGTTAACAAAGTAGGCCGAGTTCTGAATCTCCCATAGGTGTGTGTGTGCATCATAAATAATGCATGTTAACAAACACATTTTATAAAAGTCAGCGTGTGTGTGTGTGTGTGTGTGTGTGTGAGTGGGAGGTGCTCTCCATGGCTGTCGCTGCTCTTAAACTCTCTCGGTTGGTTGGTTTGATAAGTAGTTTATTAACGGTGGCGTTAAACAGAGCAGCGTCTGCAGATCACCGGCAAACACACAGACACACACACACACACACACCGACCAATCGCCCGGATGGATCCCACCGCAGGTCAGTGACACGTGTGTGTGTGTGTGTGTGAGACACGTGATCCGCTGTAGGATCATTTGAACCTGTTTACGCTGAGAACACCTGTGGCCGCAGTGCATTATGGGTAGTGAAGGGTTAATTAGCTTATGCGTGCAGCAGGATGAGTCCGTTTGTGTGTGTGTGTGTGTGTGTGTGTGGTTATGTAATCCTAAGTTTAGATCTCAATACTCAATACGACAATTGTTTTAAACGCAGCTTTTCTAGCATTTAATGATGACTTCAGCACCGCTGCAGTGTGTGTGTGTGTGTGTGTGTGGGTCATGAAGCGTGCGTCTCTGTCTCTATATGGACGTCAGTGTGAATAATTCATGGATTGTAAATGGAACGGCTCCTGGATATTGAATGTCCGCACACACACACACACACACACACACACACACACACACACACACACACACACCGTGTCACACTCTTTGTTTTCATTGTTTTAGTTTTTTTGGTCAATCCTTCCGTTTTATTTTTACAGAAGTGTTTTCACCACAGAATAAAACAATAAAAAGTTAATTTCGACTTTATTATCTCACACTTTTGTCATTCAGAAGTGTGTGTGATATAAAGTGTTATCATGACGGAAACACACTTCCATAGTTTCTCTTTTCTCTTATACAGTGACTCCAAAATATTACATATAAATGAGACAAAGTGTAAAATCAAGTGTTGTTTATTGTGATTAAAGATGCACAAACACACTTTACAATCAGGCAGTGTGTGTGTGTGTGTGTGTGTTTAGTAAATCATTGATATTTCACGCGATTCTTTATAAACAGAAATGACTAATATATTATATAGACTCATTTCATGCAAAGTGAGATATTTCAAGCCTTTATTTGTGATAATTTTTATGATTTTGGCTTATAGATATGAAAAACCCAAATTCAAAATTAGAATATTGTGAAAAGGTTTTCATATCTGTAAGCCATAATCATCATCATTATAACAAATAAAGGTTTAAGAGTTTAAGTTGAATTATTGAAATTAATGAACTTTTGCACGATCTTCTATTTCTCAAGTTTCACCTGTAAACTGTTTATTTCATATTTTTCATATGTTGGTAATTTTTGTGTGTAGTACAGTATAGCACAGTACAATATGCTGTGAAATCTTGTTATGTACTTTTAGAGGATGTGAGTGAGAGTGTGTGTGTGTATTTTGAATTTGAAATCTTTATTTCGAACATAAAAAGAAAGTATATAAAATAAAACAATGTTTAAAAAACTTAGGAAAAATCAAAACAAATGAGCCGCAAAAATATACATATGTATAATTCTTTTCTGTTGACATACGTCTATTATATGTGCGAAAAGGAGTAGGAAGAAGTAAAACTTATATACTCCTACCCCTTAAATTCTTACAGTCTTACATTTACAATTTTATATTATTATCATCATGTTGTTCTATACATCCATACACCTATACAGATATATACAAGACATAAAAAACATAATAAAATCAAAAATAAAAAGTACAACTAAAAATGACAGAGCAAACAAACAACATAAACAATGGAGTACTCCTACTTTCACTACAGTGCTTCTTGATACCTCTTGAAAATAATTTCTTTGTACATTTTTTTAAATAGGAATATGCGTGTGTGTGTGTGTGTGTGTGTGATTTCTCAGCTTTTGCAAAGTGAAACACTTTCATCCGTGAGATTTATAAAACTTCGAATGCTTCATATTACTGTAAATGTTCTATTATTATTATTTAATGACATATTCCGCAGCGATGAATACATGTGAGATGGAGTGTGTGTGTGTGTGTGCGCAGGTATCCGGCCTCAGATGGTGAACGGCCCGAATCACCCCCGACCTCTCGTGGCGCTGCTGGACGGCCGCGACTGTACGGTGGAGATGCCGATCCTCAAAGACCTCGCCACTGTAGCCTTCTGTGACGCCCAGACCACTCAGGAGATCCACGAGAAGGTGCACACACACACACACACACACACGAGTCTGTTGCTCAAGCTTAAAGAAGTGGTTCACTTTTGAAAAAACTTTTGCTGATAATTTACTCACCCCCGTGTCATCCAAGATGTCCATGTCTTTCTTTCCTCAGTCGAAAAGAAATGAAGGTTTTTGATGAAAACATTTCAGGATTTTCCTCCATATAATGGACTTCAATGGGGACCAAACGGCTCAAGGTCCAAAAGAGAGTTTCAGTGCAAACTGCAAACTTGTTCAAAGGGCTTTAAACGATTCCAGACGATGAATAAGGGTCTTATCAAGCGAAACGATCACTCATTTTTTTTTAAAAATAACAAAGTTTAAGTTTTATAAGCTCAAACGCTCGCCTTGCTCTGTTCTGTGACTCTCCTGTTCGAACTCGTTCATCAAAATGAACGAATCTTTTTCTGACTCATTTGGTTCATTCGGCGAAAGAAAGGAACGAATTGATTCGGAAAAAGATTTGTTCATTTTGTTGAACGAGTTCGAACAGGAGAGTCACGAACGCGCATCACAGAACAGAGCAAGGCGAGCGTTTGAGCTTATAAAACTTAAACTTTGTTTTTTTTTTTTTTTAAATGAGCGATCGTTTCGCTTGATAAGACCCTTATTCATCGTCTGGAATCGTTTAAAGCCCTTTGAACAAGTTTGCAGTTTGTACTTAAAGGTTCTTTTGGACCTTGAACCGTTTGGTCCCCATTGAAGTCCATTATATGGAGGAAAATCCTGGAATGTTTTCATCAAAAACCTTCATTTCTTTTCCACTGAAGAAAGAAACACATGGACATCTTGGATGACACGGGGGCGAGTAAATCATCAGCAAACGTTTTTTTCAAAAGTGAACTACTCCTTTAAAAACTTGATTTGAAAAAAGCCGCATTCACACAGACTCTCACGCACGGCATTGTGGGATATCATCAGTGCTCATTTGAGACGTTTCTCACAAAATCCAAATGATGAATGTGATTGATTTGAGGCATCATGGGATAGTGTGCATGTGACCATCCGACCACACACAGTTAATGAGCTCAGATTAACTCGTAAGTGACTTCTCGACTCTGTGTGTGTGTGTGTGTGTGTGTTTCAGGTGTTGAACGAGGCTGTCGGCGCTCTGATGTATCACAGCATCACACTGACGCGAGAAGATCTGGAGAAGTTTAAAGCCCTCAGGATCATCATCCGCATCGGCAGCGGATACGACAACATCGACATTAAAGCCGCCGGAGAGATGGGTACTGAACACACACACACACACACACACACATATATATGTTTTTTGGACTATTAGTACTATCATTATTTCATAAATTAGGCTTTACAGGGTAAAGTGAAAAGTTAGTATAAAGTTAATTGTGTGTATATGTGTGTGTGTGTGTGTGTGTGCAGGTATCGCGGTGTGTAACATCCCCTCAGCCGCAGTGGAGGAGACGGCAGACTCGACTCTGTGTCACGTGTTGAATCTGTACCGCAGGAACACGTGGCTCTATCAGGCGCTGCGCGAGGGGACGCGCGTCCAGAGCGTCGAGCAGATCCGGGAGGTGGCGTCAGGGGCCGCTCGCATCCGCGGGGAGACGCTCGGACTCATCGGCTTCGGTCAGACACACACACACACTCACACACACACACACATAAACTGCCCAGCAAGCAATGTTGCGTTTAAAAGTCGTCTAATAGCCGTCAAACACAACACACATTTTATTTTTTTTAAATCAAAATTAACTGCAAGTCATATTGGACAGACAGGCCAAACACACACACACACATTTTCTATCTACGTATATAGTATTTAAAGGAGTATGATAATAAATATATGTATACATGTATGTTTTATTATTATAATAACAATATATATAAATAGTTTATATGTATATACTGAAATATTATTATATTTAAAATGTATAAATATAATACATAAATTATATGTTTAATATTTAAATTATTATAAAACAAATTTAAAATATATTTGTGTGCATACACTGTTAAAAAATCTGTAATTTTATAGTATTTTTTCCATTTATTTTTACAGATTTCTGCTGTATTTTTGAAATATAAGAAAATAATAATAAAATTACAAAAATAGACTTTACATGTCTAATGTAAAAGAACATGAAACACCTGTAACTGTGAATAACCAAAAAAATAATAATAAATATAACATTTAATTTAATATATACATATAATGTATTATTTTATTTTTATTAAATGAGACTTTCGTTCATTTTATTACAAAAAAATGATTTTATGAATTCTAACAATGCATAAACGTGAACAAACTTGATCGAGTCAGCGCTGCATCGTGATGAAAATTTAAACACTGATATTATGTCAAAAAATGTGAGTATCCCAGTAAACACAGTAGATTATGTCTTAAATGAACAGTTGAGAGTGAACTCATGCGTGTCAGTATCAGTATATTAGATCAGTGCATTCGCTCTTAAAGTGACAGTAACCTAATATTCCTGCCGCTGTCTGTGACTTTAATTTATATACTGTATATATTACACATGCACACACGTCTGTATAAAAAGCAGCAGTATGATGATCCTGGTTGACGGAGGCTGTGTGTGGTGTTTGTGCAGGTCGTTCGGGACAGGCCGTCGCCGTCAGGGCGAAAGTCTTCGGCTTCAACGTGATCTTCTATGACCCATACCTGCAGGACGGGCTGGAGCGATCGCTGGGCGTCCAGCGGGTTTACACACTTCAGGATCTGCTTTACCAGAGCGACTGTGTGTCGCTGCACTGCAACCTGAACGAACACAACCATCACCTCATCAATGACTTCACCATCAAACAGGTACAGAGAACAACACAAATCATTCTTTTAACCCTTGTGCTGCATTAGATTTTTAACACCGTTGAGTGCATTAAGGACCAAAAATGGCCACATATTAAACATTGCCTAAAATATTATATATTATTATTATTTTCCACTTTTACCAAGTTAAATCTTTTAACCAGCATCAGTCCTCATCATAACTACCAAAAATGTATTCAATTTCAGGATTTTAACCCTTTAATTACCAGTTTTGTTTGCGAAACCATCGATTTGTATAAGAGGAAAAAACACAAAAATTCAATTATTTTCAATAAACTAAATGCAAAGAGAAAACTTTAGATTTGGATTATCACAGTCCCACTTTGCAAAAAATCCCACTTAGCGCGTTAGAGACCAAAAATGGCCACCTATTAAACATTGCCTATTGCCTAAAATAAGGTGCATTTCCACCCATAGGGAATAAATATGTAGTGACGTCATCTGGTGGAATACACTATATAATGCAAATATAATGCTTTTGCTTCAAAATGAAAGGATGTTTGTGCAAAAATCATGTTTCATGTATTACTGACAGCCTCAGATTTAATGGGTTTCAATGGGCCATTTTTGGTCTTTATGGTGCTGAGTGTTACTATTTGATCTACACAGTGTGTGTTATGCATATTTTGCAAAATGGGATCACATTTTTTACATGTATCCAAAAAGTCACAATTTTGCCAAATTTCATACCATTTGCATTAAAACAGCCAAAATGGTCAAAGAAATTAAACTGCAAAAGACCAAAAATGTCCCTAATGCAGCATAAGGGTTAAACCAGTAACCGGTGATCCCGCAGTCTGCTACCGCCTCCCTCTGGAGAAGCGGGATCATTACACCCATCTGAGTCTGTGTGTGTGTGTGTGTGTGTTAGATGCGTCAGGGAGCGTTCCTGGTGAACACGGCGCGAGGCGGTCTGGTGGATGAGAAAGCTCTCTCTCAGGCGCTGAAGGAGGGCAGGATTCGTGGAGCGGCTCTCGATGTTCACGAGACCGAACCCTTCAGGTGATGCTCACACACACACACACAATATTTATATTTAATATTTATATATAAACACAATATGAATGTTAGCCAGAGGGTTCTCCCAAGGTTTTTTTTTCTCCATCCAATCTGATGGAGTTTTGGTTCCTTGCCACTGTGGCCTTGCTTTTGGCTTGCTTAGTTGGGGTTATTTAATATTTAATATTTAACAATATTATTGATCTGTGTTGTACTACTTTCATGTTATCACTGTGAAGCTGCTTTGATATCTGTATTGTGAAAAGCGCTATATAAATAAATGTGACTTGACTTGACTCCCCTGACGACACACATAATTATAATTAATGATTAAAAACACACATAAATATTATTTTAAATTGAACTTTTTTATTTGAATATTTTTAACTTTTCATTTTATTATGTATTTTTGTGAGCTAATAAATTAATTAGCTTTCATTTATTTTGACCAAAAGTGACAGTAAAGACATTTATAATGTTACAAAAGATTCTATTTCAAATAAACGCTGTTCTATTCATCAAAGAATCCTGAGAAATACAACGCATCACGGTTTCCACAAATATATGTTTAACATTGATAATAATCATTAATGTTTATCATATAATCATAAATCCTCATATTAGAGTGATTTGTGAAGGATCATGTGACACTGAAGACTGGAGTAATGATGCTGAACATCACAGGAATAAATTACACTTTACTGTATATTCACATAGAAAACAGATGATTTACATTAGAATAATAATTCACTGTTTTATTGTATTTCTTTATCATATTAACACATCAGAAGCGACTCTTTCAGAAACATTACATCTGTTGTTTTATTTACACCAGACAATTTTATTTTCTGTGGCAATTTTTGTTGTGAGAGAAGATTTGATTTATGTTGCACTGATTTCTTAAATGATTTCTAACAAAATCTATGTGTGTGTGTGTAGTTTTGCGCAGGGTCCTTTGAAAGACGCCCCTAATCTGATCTGCACGCCACACACAGCCTGGTACAGCGAACAAGCGTCTCTAGAGATGAGGGAAGCGGCAGCCACAGAGATACGCAGAGCCATCACAGGTGTGCACACACACACACACACACACACACACACCTAAAGGATTATTAGAAACACCCGTTTAATTTCTCATTAATGCAATTATCTAATCAACCAATCACATGGCAGTTGCATTTAGGGGTGTGGTCCTGGTCAAGACAATCTCCTGAACTCCAAACTGAACGTCAGAATGGGAAAGAAAGGGGATTTCAGCAATGGTTGTTGGTGTCTGAGTATTTCACAATCTGCTCAGTTACTGGGATTTATTTCTAGGGTTTACAAAGAATGGAGTGAAAAGGGAAAAACATCCAGTATGCGATGGCAGTCCTGTGGGCCAAAATGCCTTGTTGTTTGTTGTTGTTGTTGTTTGATACTTTATTTATCCCAGTAGCTTAGACAACAGATTTCCACATCTATAACTCATACAATATAAATAAAAAATAATAATAATAATAATACTAAAAACATGCATACACATAACTAAATATATATTTTTTAAAAAAATATTATTATTATTATTATTATTTTTTAATTCTAATTTAAAATATTAAAATTCCTAATAATATTAACTATGACTATGGATATAGGCTATCAGCTGGCTATTAATCAATCAGAACAGTACATGACAGAGAATAAATTATAAATTCTGAAAGTAAATGTAATGGATGTTAGATGCCATGGAAGGCTAGTTGAGGCAAAATAATATAAAGAGATATTTAAGAAACACATAAACAAACAGACTCCTGCTTGTTGATGCTAGAGGTCAGAGGTCGACTGATTCAAGCTGATAGAAGAGCAACTTTGACTGAAATAACCACTCGTTACAACCGAGGTATGCAGCAAAGACACAACACGCACAACCTTGAGGCGGATGAAGACCCCACCGGGCACCACTCATCTCCACTACACATAGGAGAAAGAGCCGACAATCTGCAAGAGCTCACCAAGACTGGACAGTTGAAGACTGGAGAAATGTCGCCCGTTCTGATGAGTCTGGATTTCTGTTTAGTAGAGGCGTAAACAGAATGAGAACGTGGACCCATCATGCCTTGTTCCCACTGTTGGGCTGGTGGTGGTGGTGGTGTAATAGTTTTCTTGGCACACTTTAGGCCCCTTAGTGCCAATCGGGCATCGTTTAAACGCCACGGCCTACCTGAGCATTGTTTCTGACCATGTCCATCCCTTTATGGCCACCATGTCCCCATCCTCTGATGGCTACTTCCAGCGGGATAATGCACCATGTCATAAATTTCACATTGGTTTCTTGAACATTAAAGGAAGTAAAAATGGACTTTATATGCGAGGAGAATATTCTAAAACCAGGATTACATTTAATAGTTCTGGCTTTGTGAAGATTCAGTTTACTCAGAAGAATACATTTACATTTTGAGAACGATGATTTGTCCGAGCTCTGGAGATTTAAAGTGGTCTCGTGTGTGTGTGTGTGTGTGTGTCAGGTCGTATTCCAGACAGTCTGAGGAACTGCGTTAATAAGGAGTTCTTCGTGTCCTCCGGCTCCTGGGGACTGATGGAGCAGCAGGTTCATCCGGAGCTCAACGGCGCCACATACAGGTACGACACACACACTGCAGTCATCCTGTGCTGTTGCTTAACCTTCATCAAGCACATATGACGTATGTTTGTGTTTTACCACAGTCACCGTAACATGATCATCATGAATAATTAGTGCATAAAACCCTGTAAGCTCCACCCCTAAACAGTCACATGACATGAGTTTAACTCTGAGCCCCGCCCCCATCTGCTTCTCTCATGCAGTCACGTCAACCAATCACTGCACGCCATCACGGCTGGCTCCGCCCCCCAAGACAAAATCAATGCCTAAACCAAGAGCAGGTAAACTCTCTCTCTCTCTCTCTCTCTCTCTCTCTCTCTCTCAGTGTATAGTTGAACATATGAAGAGTTCAGATGCAAAAGCCTCTAAGTGGCATTTGAAATTTTCTTCTAGAATGATGATTTTTATCAAGCTTGTATATTGTAAGTTCAGTGATTTCACTTAAATGGCAATGATAATTACCTATTAATTGTTATTTAAGTGAAATTACTGAACTTAAATATACAAGTTCGATAAAAATCATCATTAAAGAAGAAAATTTCAAATGGCATTTAGAGGCTTTTGCATCTGAACTCTTCAGATACTCTTCCTCTATCGAGATCTACATCTTTAAGGCTTTTTCCAGAAACATACTCTACACATTCATAGCAAGCTCAGAACTTCATGTTCACGTTTAGAAGAAATGTGAGCAGACATTTACTCGTCTCATCTCAAAAACACAGATTTCGTATTACTCAAAACTAATAAAAACAGAGAAACGTAATCTCAGAATATTACACAAACCTGCAATAATTAAAAGACACAAATATACTTTATGTATTTAATCTCAGTTTATTAACCAATGCCTTCAGTGATCCACTCTGAGATAAATATCACATTTGTGTTTGATATTTAATGTTTTATTGCTGAAGTAAGTGCTATTGTTCTTCAGTCCAGAAAGGGTTTTTAACAGCGCCCTCTACTGTACACGCGTCCATCTGCATGTGCTTCAGCCTGAGGCTTATTCAGCTCACTTCTGGGGTCAAAGGGCCGCCAAAAATACAACTTTTATCGCTGTTATTAAAAAACAAACAAGCAAGCCCAGCCCAGACCAGAAAAACTAACACAAACGTAATGTAACTTATCGCTTCCCGTTAAAAGTAACTCAACACAATTATGACCCCCTGGATCACAAAACCGTGGAGTCGAACGGGTGTATCAATAGCCAAGAATACATTGTATGGGTCAAAATGCCAAAAATCATTAGGATTTTAAGTAAAGATCATGTTCCATGAAGATATTTAGTAAATTTCCTACCGTAAATATATAAAACATGTATTTCTGTGAGTGAGCACAGCACAATCGCCAACACACACACACACACACACGCAACTTTAAAGCAGATTTTCTCAATGTTTCCATGTTTTTGCTCCTTCAGATTCCAGATCTTCAATAGTTGAGTCTCGGCCAAATACATAAGAAAGCATACGTCAGTGGACAGATTATTTATTTACAGCTTCTGCCCTCTCGCGCAGGTTCCCATCAGGAGTGGGCGGAGCGTCAGCTGGGGTCTTCCCGGCGGGTTTGGTGCCAGTGACCCATTCAATGCCCGCGGGGAACCACCCGTCACAGACACCGTCCCCGAACCAGCGGGAGAACAGAGAACACCTGACCGAGCAATAACGTCACACACACACACACACACACACACACACACTGTTATGCCACGTAAGAGGAACTTTACAGACTGAAATCTCCGCCTCTTTACGTTTCAGTTTGTACTGTTTCGGAGGATGTTTTGGTCATGTGACTGCAGCACAGCGTCTCTGATTGGACAGACACTTTTACCTCCATAAACAGGAACACAATGGAGTTTGTTAGTTTGAAGTGTTTCTTTTCACAATCTTGCCTGTTTTTTTCCTCATCTCGTAAGTGTGAATTATTTAATTAAAATAAATCAGGCAATAGCCACGCCCACTGGTCATCCTTCAGGATGATTGACAGCTCAGCGCTCTGGGCTCTCAGACTTTAGCCAAGGAGTGAAACACCAAAATATTTCATGCGTGTGTGTTTTGTTTGTGTGTCTGTTCATCAAACCGTGACCTCTGTTAACGAACAGTCAATGACTTTCTCCTATTGGTTCAGCGTTCCAGCAGATGACGAGGTTTAAATGAAGATCATTCGGTATTTTAAATCGTGTGAGTTGTTGTTTTCGGTTCACGTCGGCTTCGCTCCTCTACAAGACTCAGGAAAATCACAATTTTTCTTTTTTCTCCACCAAATCTTGCTAATGAATAAATACAGATGGTCTGCGTATTTTCTCTTCGCTGTTTCATTCATGTTAGTATTTTTATAAAGTGACATCTCATGAATACGGCATTTGATGATAATTAAAAATAATAATAATAATTTGCAACTCCGGTAGGTTTGTGTTGCTAGACCCGTGTTCCCGTGATCATAGTCGAGTGTGAGTCTCTTTTATTGGGTTTGTTGTATTGAAGGGTGTTTGTCTGATTCTCATGTTTGTTTTATTGTGATTATTTGTATTTGTTTCTTGTACAAGGTGAACATTTAGCATCAGTACAGATCAAATAAAACATGCAGGTTCAAAACTGTTCCTGCTTTATGATTGTATTTCTGGTTGCATTAATGTTTTACTGCAAATTGTAGCGTTCACATCGACTATAATCATATCCAATAATAATCAAGCAAATGCTACAAAACGTGGTGGGTTTATTTAAATTTTTGGCCCTCAAGCGGTTAAAAAACTAAACTGCATTTAGCAAAATAACATTGTTTTGGTTGTGCTTCGACGTCGCTTTTACAACATTTAAAATCCCTCAGTTCTCCATCTCTGTCAAACTAAGCTGATGTTGATTCTTGTTTTATTACGAGCTCTGTTTTC
Source organism: Pimephales promelas (assembly GCF_016745375.1). The sequence goes on from NW_024121103.1 coordinate 1,200,027, forward strand.
TTCTCTTTCTCGTGTGTGTGTGTGAAGTTTTAGCTTAAAATACCCCACATATATTTTTATATAGCATGTTAAAATTGTCACTTTCTGTGGGTTAACTAAAGAGGCAGTTTTTGTGTCTGTCCCTTTAAATGCAAATGAGCGGCTGCTCGCGGCACAGGGGGCGGAGCTTCAAGAGCTCATTTCCTTTTACCTCTCACACACACATATGGCGAATACATTCATTTAATGGGCGAGTGGGATTTTGACAGAAAGGTCCCAAGGGCCCCAAATTCGGCCCCACCCGAGCGACATACTGACAGCACTGACCGCTAGAGCAAAGGCAACACATCTGACCCCTTTAAGTCAGCTGAATGCGTCTTTGCTGCATGTCAGACAGTAGCACTGGCGCTTGCAACGCCACGGTCATGGGTTCGATTCCTAGGGAAAGCAAGAACTGATAAGAATGTAAATTTGTACCTTAAAAGTCGCTTCGGATAAAAGCATACGCCAAATGCATAAATATGAATATGGACGTCTGCCCCCTGCTGGACAAGTAAGTAGATGTGTGATCCAGTGTTTCCTCAGATGTGGTTGTTTGAGGTGATGATGAAGAGGAGGAGGAGCATCACATGTGTCACACCGCAGATCTCCTGCTGTCCTCTGTTTGTTCTGGGATGTTGTGAATGAGTGTGGTTTGAGTTGAGATGGTCGAGAGCAGAAGATGTCTCTGTGGTTCCTGCTGCCCATCAGTCTGCCGCTGCTCACACTGCCGGGAATCTGGATCATGTGAGGCTTTACCCCAGTTCATATTTATCTAAATGTCAATAACAACTGCAGAAGCGAAAGATTTGATCATTTTATTATAAGATGTGCTTGTCTTTCAACTATATGCTGGTTAAAATTAGTTTTAATTGTATAAAGTAAACATTGGTTTACTTTCAAGTCTGTTGTTTTGAAGCAAGTTTGAAAAATTGCATATTGAATATTGCAGTGTTTTTTGTTTATATTTTGATTTCTTGTTTTTATGTTAATATATGTTAAATATACAATTTTCGTTTTTGGTTTTAAACTAAATGAAAATTAGTACATTTTTTATTTGATTTATTTAAATTTGTATTAATTTATTATTTTTATATATATGATTTTAGTTTTAGTTAGCGATAATATCCCTGATATACTGATACTCTTTAAAAAAGAGTATATGTTAATTATATATTATTAAATATATTATAACATATTTTGAAGGACTGGTGTTTTGTAGTTTAATGATATGATATGAGTGTGTTTATAAACTAATCAATGTGTAAAATTTTGCAATTGTGTTTTAATTTTAAATTAGTGAACTTCTATTAACTTACAAGGATGAGTGGAGTTAAATGACTTTAAGAAAAAAATCTGTGATTGTAAACAATACAAATTTTTTTTTAAAGTTTTTAAAATTTTTAAGGAAGTTTTTTAAAGGATTGACTCTTTTAACCTCTCTCTCTCTCTCTCTCTCTCTCTCTATCCACAGATATACGATGGCACTTTACAATCAGCATGTGTGTCCTGTGAATAACTGGTGATTATTGAATCTTCTCTCTGTCAGAAACACAGAATGACGGGATTGATTTATTCAGTCAATAGAAACTAGAAACGAACTAGATAAAGCCGGGTTGATTCGATCACATTGATGATGATTAGGTTGATGACATTGATGACTCGGGACACATCGGGGGTTTAGACGGATGTCTCGCGGATTGATCTTGAGATTGACTGATGAACATGTTTAGAGTTAACTTACGTGTCTATATCTCGAGTTTAGCTATCTCGCATCCATTACTGAGAGAGATTTCGAATGTTCAAACTTCTGCATTATTCGTTTTTATCAATTGTTTTATATTGTGTGTTTACATACTTAACTATATTTGGGGGACAAATTTGTACCCAGAAGTGACTAAAATCTGGCAAAATCTCCAAAAACCTGCTTGTCGACGTCCTTATTTGTAAATCAAACTTAAAGGGGTGATGAACTGAGAAATCAAACTTTCCTTGAGCTTTTGACATCTAAGAGGTCATCATATTATAAGAATATCCTGTAAGTTTCAGAACTGAAAACGTCCTTGTTAGTCCAATAAGCTTTTATTTTATTTTTTGACACTACTTCAACACGGCCGGTTTAGCCCCGCCCACCGATTCTCGCATTACACGCACGCATAGCTAAATAACATAGATGCCTACCTCGTGATGAAACCGGATCGTTCTACCGTGCAATACAGATAGAATATTGTGCAGCGCCTGGTTGTGTCGCTGCATAAGCTTCCTCTGGATTCCAATAGGACTGCATGGATAAACTTTATTTTTAATGGCGTTCCAGCTGATGAGGTAAAACCGTCTGTTTGCTTCATTTCACTGAGGATCGTCCTATAAACAAGACTGGATTTGCAGACTGATTAAGAGTAAAGAACGGTGCTGTGCCGTCTATATTGGATCTGACAGGAATGGTGCAACACACGGACTCTGGGTCGAACATGTATGGGCCAATCATTCCAGTCGCCATTTTACAACATTGGACGTTTTCAAAACAATTTCCCCCACGTGCACCGATGGGTGAGTTGAAACTCATTATAATATGCAAAACTGTTATCCACTCACAGGTCGTTTATTTCCTCTTCAGTGCGACACGCCCATAAAAACCAAGTGTTTTTCAGCTAAGCTCAAAACTAGGGTAGAAAAGAGCCTATTACTTGTTCATTTTGATGTTTCTGAATGCAAAATCCAAGCAAACGTCATAAGTTGACCTCAGACAACAATATAATAAAATGTAAAAAGCCAGTTCATGACCCCTTTAAACTTAAAGTTTTTTTAAATGTAAAAATGCAGAAAGTTTTGTGTGATGGGTAGGTTATTATGCGTGTGTGTGTGTGTGTGATTGGCAGGTTTAGGGGTCGGGTTAGTGTGTGTGTGTGTGTGTGTGTGTGTGTGTGATTGGCAGGTTTAGGGGTCGGGTTAATGTAAGAGGACAGAATATACAGTTTGTACAGTTAAAAAACGTTATCTATGGAATTTCCCCATTTAGATAGCTAAGTAAACGTGTGTGAGTGTGTGTGTGTGTAGGCTGTATAATTCAACCTGTGAGACGTCTTTGGTTCTTCAGAGCGGATCTGATCTGTGTTGCACGCTGGATAATATCCCACTCATCAGGTACACAATATCACGTTTAATTAGTAGATGAGCAAAAGGTAAATAATGGCAGACATGTTATAAAACCCTCATTATGTGTGTGTGTGTGTGTGTGTGTGTGTGTAGTAAATGTGGCGGTGTTCCTCCGGAGAGCTGCTGGTTCAGTCTGCTGTGCAGCGCTGCTTCGTTTTTGGGTGAGAGATTCATTGATTCTGTCCTGAACTGCGCACACACACACACACACACACACACACACACACACACACACACACTATAAAACCTCTTTCTCTGTTTCTCTGCATCTTGAATCTGTTCTCTGATGACAGTGATGATTGACAGCTGTCAGCGAGATGGGTGAGATCAAAGTGGAACATTATAAAGGGGAAATATGGGTAACTGTGGAAGTGATGAGCGATTGAATCATTAAACTAAAATGATCATGGAAATGGAAATCATATATTTTTAATCTTTAATCTTTACAGTATCATTTAGCTTTAAAGTACTAAGTGTGGTTCAGGAATGACTGACTGTGATTGGTCTGTTGTGTGTTTCAGTGACTGTGATTGGTCTGCTGCGTTACGCTCAGCTGATCCATAAGGAGAGCAACACCGTGTTGAACATGGAGGGTCTGTTTGCCGGATGGCTCTGTGCCGCAGGACTCGTCATTGTTGGAAACTTTCAAGTAAGAAAACAATGACAAAATTACTCTTTTTCTTCAATATGATTCATCATTAAAGAGCATCACAATTCATATAGTCTAATATTTTGAAGCATTTTTTAATGGATTGTGATGGTTTCAACTTTCTTTTAGGTTGAACCATACAAACAGTCATGACATACTTACTAGTTTTAGTTTGTAAATTTTTTTTTGTTTGTTTGTTTATTTTGTGATTTGTATATTTTGGTACCTTTTTAATCAGGTTAATCTGGTTCATGAGAAAATTTCATGAGTTCACATAACAATTTTCACAGAAATTGCTGGTAAATTTCACAAATCAAAAGCAAGTTATACATTGACTTAAAAGTGGAAAGACTAAAATGGTAACTTTAACTTTTAAATTATTTTTTTTAATATAATACATATCCAGGTTTTAGATAAAATTACAGTTATTGAGGAAACAAATTAAAATAGGATTTTATTTTCCATCTTGATTTTTTTTGATAATTTACAAATAGTTTATTCCTACAGGGTAGAAAAAATGTTCTTTAGACAAAGGCTCAACAAACAATTCTTCTTAAAGTCCCATAAATGGAGGTTGGTATAAGAAAGCATGTTTTTCTCTTGTAACTCGTGTGCTGTGGCTGACTGTGTTTTCTGCAGGTGGATCATGCTAAAGTCCTCCACTATGTGGGCGCGGGTCTGGCCTTCCCCGCGAGTCTGCTGTTCGTGTGTGTGCAGACGCTGCTGTCGTACCGCGCGGCCGAGACGCGGAGAGACTTCCACGCGGCTCATCTGAGGCTCACACTCGCCTCACTGGCCTTCACCACCCTCATACTCAATATCCTTCAAAAGTGCTTAAAACTGAAAAAAAACAAAACAATTATCATGATTTTAACGGTATTTTACTGTAAAAATGCTACGGTGAAAGTTTCCGTACAATATACAGAGAATAACTGTGATAGATCTAATCGTACAGTTAGCTAGTTACAGTAAAATACCGTTAAATTAACAGTTTTTGGGAGTGAAAAAGAACAAGTCATTGTATATATATTTACAGTGAAAATTAAAAAAACATCCCACAATTCCCTAGCTGCGTGACACTTTACATTTGATGTATTTTTGTTAAAATAACTTTGTTTCTTCATAGTTTTTCTAGTCAGTTATGTACATTAGGGTTTCATGTTACATGTAATGTTGTTAAATTAATGTTTATTGCATTTTTTTTTATTTCATGTGTGTTACCATGATGGTGTGTGTGTGTGAATGCAACTGTCCAGCTTCTTTATGCTAGTGTAATTCTTGTGGAAAATCTGCTTGTGATGAGTTTTGATTGATCATGTGACTCTCATCTCCACTGTGATTGGTGGTTGTCAGTGTATAGTGTAACCCAGGTTACTAAATATGTTTTATTTTTTTTTTATTTTATTTTATAGAAAAGAGACTGACACTTATGTGAATAAACAGTTATTTTATTAAATATCTGTAAAGAAAAGAGAAAATAAGGATGCATAAATTAGAGTAATTTTCAATTAGTGAGACAATGATTGGTCTTCACGGACGAATCAGAGTTGGCCGCCTTAGTGGGTGGAGTCATCAGAGTCGAGAGATGATGCAATGATCATTTTCGGGAAGAAGCAGAGTGAACGCGATCTGAGAAGAGAAAGAAGATTAAAATGAGCGAGCTAGTAGTTGTTAAGAGAGATTGAGAGTTATAGAACACAAAGATTTTGAGAAATAGAATCTGAGCTTGATACTGTGATAATTGATTTTGAGTTGAAGTGAAACTAGCTTTTTGTACGTGCATTGAAGTACGAGCTTAAAGCTGAAAGAGCTGCCGCGAACTTTTTTCTAATTGATATTAGAGTACTCTTGGTAAGTGAAGTTTCTGTTTTATTGTCATTATTAAGGTTCTCATGTATAAATATCTGATAAAATGTGTTCAAAATGCCAAATATGTGTTATATTTAGCTAAATTTATGTAAGAGTCAACCTTCTGAAAAAAAAAGGGAAAAATAATAGAAGATTTCTTCATAAATGTGTCAAATGAGTGATATCATAAAGGGAGAAGTTATTTTTGATGACTTGTGATATGTAAATTTGTAGTTTTCGTCGAATAACTGAGTTTGAGAAAACAAATGTGTGACGCACGTGTAAATTGAGCAGATGTGGCCTAGCACGTCATTTGAAATCCTGTTTTTGGATATAAATGAGAAGTTAATGTGTTAATATTATATGAAAAGAGAAGTTTGAAATGTTAGTAGTTGAATTTATTGATATTAAGTGTGGTAATATGTGAATTTTTGAGGAAAGTGCCTAATTGTACATTTGGCCTTGTTTTTTTTCAAGGTTGGGTTTTTTTTTTCCCCCCTTTGGCTTTCTATTGTTTTTTTTCTTTCTGGATTTTCTTTTGGTTTCGTCTGATATTCTTTAATTGCTGAGTTTGGATGCTGATCGAGGAAGCTGCACGTGAAATGTCCCTGCTTCGCGGCGAAAGTTGGAGAGTTGGTGCAAGCAGGAACTGGCGAGCCATGCCCAAATAAGGATCGAACTACAAATCGAACTGTGAATAGTGTGGTAGGATCGAGCACAGGTTTTCTCTTCCTTTCCTTACTGAACTGTAAGTTAACTTGAGTTGCGGAAGAAGGATCTCGTGAAGGAACATTGAACTGGAGCTGAGAACTGGTACAATCTCATATCGCATTGAGATTTCTGTGAGCACTGAGACAATTGGACATTTATTTTCTTTATTGTCATTTTGCTTCAATTCTATTATTGTGATTTTTTTTATATTTTTTTTTTTCCATTTATTAAGTGTTCATAATTTTCATTTTGGGTAATAAGAGTGAACTGAAAGGTAATTTGAAAGATTTGAAATTGAAAAAGAGTTGCATTTAAATCAGACCAGAGGAGAAAAGTATTCTTAATATAAATAAGTCAAATTAGGAATAACTCAAATAATTAACAAAACCTTATATCTTACTTATACCAAAATAAAAGTTAAACAGGTGAAATCAGATTTAAAATTAAATAGGAAGTATTAATTATAATAGATAAAAGTAAGGCAAAAAGGGGTATAATTAGGATTTAAATAAGAGGGATTTATTTCTGGTTTATTTTTCTCTCATCGACGGTTTGTTTAATTTTTATTGTCCGTTTGAATATTTTCTTTTTTGTTTTTAATTGCTTGTTGCTCTTTCCAAATACAACATACCTGTTTTTTTCCTCAACCCAAACAGTGTGTCCCTGTGGTTCTTTGCTGCTAACACGGTCTCTCGAGCGAATTCTGATCTTCTGATCGCTGGTCCATAGATTGAAGCAGTGTCTTCCCTCACGCCCTCTGTGTCTTACTGAGGAGAGCGAGGGTAACACACTTGCCACGAGACAGGTTACAGAAAGTTGGCGAGCCAGCCAGGAGACCGTTGCTTAGCAACAAAGACACTAGCAGGAAACAAGCAAACTAGAACGGAATTTTTCTCAGAGCGTTGATTTTGTGTTGTGACAATGGAAATCATTGAGAGAGAGAGTGTAGACGTAGCAAATGCGCTTCTTGTCAAGGGTCTCACGCTCACCGAAACAGATGATGAGCTGAGTACTTTCTTGCAAAGATATGGCACAGTCAAACGCAGTTTGATAATTGACGATCAAACGTCTGAGTTCCATCAGCATGCCATTGTAGAATATGCTTACAGCTCCGCAATGCAAGACTTAGCTCCAATGCTACCCTTAACTTTGGGAAGTCTTTCGAATCCAAGTGTGATGTTCCAAGTAAGAGCCTTGGCTAGCGTCTGCAACCAGACAGATGAACTCCAGGAAGTTCACTCTACCAACTGTACTCCAGAGAAAGTGCAAAATGTGAGCTGTGATGATTCTAGAGAAGTAGAAATGCGAGATTTAGAATTCAAAAACCCAATCAAGAGACAAACGAGCCCTATTGCCTTTCCAGAAACCACCGTTGATGGTGTTACAGTAACTACACGTTCTGGTTTCCCCATGAACATTGTAGACCCACAAGGTGTTCAGAAGATGGTTGTAGAGCACATAGTGAAGTCGGCTGATGCTACGATGTTACAGCAAACGTCAATCCGTCTTAAGAGTTTCTCAGGGAGGTGCCCGCGTCCTCCAAATGAACCTGACTTTGACACTTGGCGAGTAAATGTAGAACTCCTGCTAAGTGATCCGGCTATTTCTGATTTGCAAAGAGTACGCAAGATCCTAGATAGCTTGTTGTCACCTGCCGCGGATGTGGTGAAGCATGTACGACCTCCAGCTCTGCCTGCAGTGTATCTCGAGTTATTAGAATCTGTGTATGGTTCCGTAGAGGATGGCGACGAACTGTTAGCCAAGTTCATGGGCACTTTGCAGAACCAAGGTGAAAGGGCGTCAGATTTCTTACACCGGTTGCAAGTTCTTCTGAGCTCAACGATTAAGAGGGGAGGCATCGCGGAGAAAGATCATGACCGTTGTCTTTTGAAGCAATTTGTAAGGGGATGTTGGGACAATGGTCTCATTGACAGCCTTCAGTTAGGGAAAAGCAGAGCCCAGCCACCCACTTTCGCTGAGTTGGTTGTGTTAATTCGAACAGAAGAGAGTAAACGTGCTTCTAAAGAAGAAAGAATGAAAAAACACTTTGGATTGTCAAAAGCTCCTGTTGTTTATTCAAAACCTCGAGCTGCCACTCAACAAATGTCAGTGTACTCCCGTGACACACTAGATGTTAGTACTTCCGAAACCGATTCTCTAAGGAAGCAACTTGCAGAAGCTCAGGCTCAACTTGTTACCTTAGGTAGAAATTCAGATCAAAAACGCCAGAGCGGATGTTCTGAAAAAACAGAATTTGATGCTTTGAGAAAAGTAGTGGAGGAGTTGCGCGCTCAGATAGCCGCTATGCGAGTTTCCATGACTCAAGAAGCAAAACGTGAAGATTCAGATAGCTTAGAAGTCGCTAACCTACGACGACAGGTAGCTGAACTGCAAGCTCAGAATGTTGCTCAGAGAAATTTTAGAGATCATTCCCGTGCGACTGCAGGTCCTCGAGTTTCTCCGCCTCAGAATTTGATAGAGACAGAAAATGGTCGAGATATTAGGGCCCAACCAATGACCAATCGCCCTCGTCCCGGATATTGCTTCCGATGCGGAGAGAATGGTCATTTGGCTGTTGCCTGTGATAATCCAGCAAACCCTTTGAGAGTTGAAGAAAAGCGTCGTAAATTGAGAGAGCAGCAGGCCCAGTGGGATTCTCTGCATGGAAATTCTTCCGTGTCTTTAAACTAAGGGACGTCTTTGTAGCGGGGCATACAGAGACAAGATGTAACTTGAACCGCCCTAAGTGTTATAGACAAGCGGCCGTCACGAGTAACCAGAATAGATCACCATTAAAGAACCTGCCAGAGGGGTTGGTAGGAGTAAAGTGCACAGCGCAGATTGTTATTGGGGGTAAAGAAGTTAGCTGTCTCTTAGACACAGGATCTCAAGTTACTACCATTCCCCAGTCGTTTTACGAGTCACATCTGTCTGATCATCCGTTGAAGTCATTAGGAAACCTACTAGAGGTAGAAGGGGCCAATGGACAAGCAGTTCCATATCTAGGGTACATAGAGTTGGTCTTGAAGTTTCCGAAAGAGTTTGTGGGTGCAGAAATTGAAATCCCGACCTTAGCTTTGGTAGTTCCGGATCTCAAGAGTCTGTCGCAAGTTCTAGTAGGTACCAACTCCTTGGATGTGCTTTATGGTCACTGTATTAACGAGAAACAGAATAATCCTTGTTCAGACTTTCACGGGTATCAAGCAGTGCTTAGAGTTCTTGAAGCGAGATGGAGACAGGCTGGCAGTGAACCATTGGGACATGTGAAATTGATGGGAAATATGCCTGAAGTTGTGCCTGCCGGGAACACAGTGGTCTTGAATGGCTATGTTCAGTTTCGGAAACCTTGCTTAGAGAAATTGATAGCTCTTGAACCGCCTTCAACCCCAGCGTTCTGCGGTCTTTCGGTGGCGAGTTGTGTACACACTTTGCCATCCAGACGATCCTTTCAGCTGTCAGTTCTGCTTAAGAATGACACTCGGACTGATGTAATGATTCCTCCTAAAGCCATACTTGCGGAGATCCACGCTGTAGAGAAAGTGATAGAGAGCACCAAGAGTCCTTGCGGAGTAGAGTCATCAGCACCTACCTCTGCAAACCTTACCTTTGACTTTGGAGATTCTCCTTTGCCTTCACATTGGAAAGAGCGAATTTCGAACCGTCTAAATTCTATGCCTGAAGTTTTCTCTTTGCATGATCTTGACTTCGGTCGCACCAGTCAAGTGAAGCACCAGATTAGACTGGCAGATGAGACACCCTTTAAGCATAGGGCGCGCCCAATTCACCCTCAAGACATCGATGCCGTTCGGAAGCATCTTCAGGAATTGCTTTCTGCCGGAGTCATTCGCGAGTCCGAGTCTTCCTTTTCCTCGCCCATAGTGGTGGTTCGGAAGAAAGATGGTTCAGTTCGGCTCTGCATCGACTTTCGGAAGTTGAACGCTCAAACGATTAAGGATGCTTACGCGCTACCCAATCTAGAGGAGGTCTTTTCTGTTCTTACTGGTTCCAAATGGTTCTCGGTACTTGATCTGAAGTCTGGATTCTACCAGATCGAAATGGATGAAGCTGATAAGTGCAAGACCGCTTTCGTATGTCCCCTAGGCTTCTGGGAATTCAATAGGATGCCTCAGGGAATCACAAATGCGCCAAGTACATTCCAGAGGTTAATGGAGCGGTGTATGGGTGATCTTCACAGGAAGCAGGTCTTAGTTTTCATTGATGACTTAATTGTCTTTTCAAAGACTTTAGAAGAACATGAGTCACGGTTAGTCCAGGTCCTAAACCGGCTTAAGGAGTACGGGTTGAAACTAGCGCCTGAAAAATGCCGTTTCTTTCAGACATCAGTCAAGTATTTGGGGCATGTTGTTTCAAAGGACGGAGTAAAGACTGACCCAGCTAAGGTCGAAGCTTTAAAGACTTGGCCGAGACCTACCAACTTGAAAGAGTTAAGAGCCTTCTTAGGCTTCGCGGGGTACTATAGAAGGTTCGTGCGTGACTACTCTAAAATAGTCAAACCCCTCACGGGACTCACTGAGGGGTATCCTCCACTTCGCAGGGGCCGCAGTGGGAAACGAGAGGGGAGCGAGTATTTTAACACGAAAGAGCAGTTTGGTGATCGATGGACTGATGCCTGTCAGAATGCGTTTGATGATATTATTTCAAAGTTGACCTCTGCTCCTGTCCTGGGCTTTGCTGACCCCAGACTTCCGTATACGCTCCACACTGACGCTAGTACTACGGGGCTGGGTGCGGCATTGTACCAGGAGCAGGACGGGCAGATGCGAGTGATAGCGTTCGCCAGTAGGGGATTGACAAAAAGTGAGGCGAAATATCCGGCACACAAGTTGGAATTTCTCGCATTAAAGTGGGCTGTCACAACTAAGTTTAGCGATTATTTGTACGGCACAGATTTCACTGTTGTGACAGACAGTAATCCTTTGACGTACGTTTTGACATCTGCAAAACTTGATGCTACCAGCTACCGTTGGCTGTCTAGTTTGTCGACCTACACTTTCAAGCTCCAATATAGGGCTGGGAGTCAGAATCAGGATGCGGACGGTCTTTCCCGGCGTCCTCATGGTGAGCCTTTAGATGATTTGGTCTCTCAGAAAGAACGAGAAAGAATTGAGAAGTTTACACTCCATCACCTTGCAGATCCTGAAAACAAGTCTGATGTTCTCATGGCTGATGTAGTGAAAGCCATATGTGAAAGGCATCAAGTGATTAGTTTGCCTGGAAGTCTCAGTTTGACACACCCTTCTATTACATTAGTTGAGTCTCTCGCTCATTGTGTTAATGCTTTGCCAAAGGAGTTGCAACATGAGACTGAGCATGGGTTGCCTTCTCTTCCCAATCTCTCTGAGGCAGCATTGGCAGAATGGCAAGAGAAAGATCCAGAGCTCAAGGTGATAGTTGAGTGGATAAGAAATGGAACTAAGCCAGGTACACTGAGGGGTCAGCCATCTGATCTAGTATTGTGGTTGAGAGAATGGGGTCGATTTGAGTTGAAGAACGGAGTGTTGTATAGGAAGAAGCTAGAGAACGGAGTCTCTCACTATCAGTTAGTGTTGCCAGTTGGACTAAGAGACATGGTGTTGCGTAGTCTTCACGATGATATGGGGCACTTGGGTATTGAGAGGACTTTAGACTTGGTGAGGTCCAGATTCTTCTGGCCAAGAATGTCCCAAGCCGTGGAGAAGAAGATCAAGACGTGTGAACGTTGCGTGCGTAGAAAGAGACCTCCAGACAGAGCCGCTCCCCTGGTTAACATTCAAACCAGTAGACCTTTGGAGTTGGTCTGTATGGACTTCTTGTCATTAGAGCCAGACCGCAGTAATACCAGTAACATATTGGTTATTACGGATCATTTCACGAAATACGCAGTAGCAGTACCGACCCAGAATCAAACGGCTCATACAGTTGCGAAGTGTTTGTGGGAAAACTTCCTGGTACATTATGGGTTTCCCGAAAAGCTACATAGTGACCAGGGACCGGATTTTGAATCCCGTACTATAAAAGAGTTGTGTCATGTAGCAGGTATTCATAAGATTCGTACTACGCCTTATCACCCCAGAGGTAACCCGGTAGAGCGTTTTAACCGGACACTTCTCCAAATGCTAGGAACGCTAGAGAATGAGAAGAAGTCTAGGTGGAAGGAGTTTGTAAAGCCCTTGGTACATGCATACAATTGTACGCGTAATGATACGACAGGGTATGCTCCTTATGAGCTTATGTTTGGTCGTCTTCCTCGTTTGCCTGTAGATTTAGCTTTTGGATTGCCAGCAGAATCTCCAGCTAAATCTCACTCTCAGTACATTAAAGATTTGAAAGAACGGTTGCGAGAGAGCTATGAAATAGCTAAGAAGAATTCTGCTAAGATAGCAAAGCGCAACAAGGGAAGGTTTGATAAACGTGTGATTGATTCAACTTTGGAAGTGGGTGACAGGGTTCTCGTGCGCAATGTTAGGTTGCGAGGAAAGCACAAGCTTGCAGACAAGTGGGAGCAAGGAGTTCAAGAAGTGGTTAAGAGAGCGGGAGACTTACCGGTGTACACTGTCCGACCAGTTGGGCAGAGTGGTCCCCTCAGGACATTACATCGTGACTTGTTGTTGCCTTGTGGATTTTTGCAGCCAAGTCAACATGAGATACAGCCTAAGCAAAGGGGTCATAGGCCCAGGACTAGAGCCTGCTCAAATGATAATGATTCACAAGTGCCAGAATCTGAGTGTGAATATGAGTCTGACACTGATCGGTTCATTAGTCCTACATTTAGGGATACATTGGACTTTGAAACCCGAGTTTTGATGAGGCCTGAGTACTTACCCTGTCTAAATCCTTGTAACGTTCCAGCTGATTTACCTGTGGATGAGCCTGTGAGGGAGAACTTACCTGAATCTGGAGAAGCAGAAGTTCCTTCTGTTAAAATAGAACCTGTTCATGTTGATTCAGAGATTCCAATGAGAGAAGATCCAGACATTGATTCCTGTTCTGTGTTTCCGTTTCAGGGAGCTGAAACAGAAATTAGTTGTGAAGATGAGAACAGAAATGAAGAGAATCTAGTTTTGACCGAAGCTAGAGATGTTGAAGGTTCTCCAAATGAACGAGAGAACAACACAGAGTTTGAAGAGGGAGCTATTCCCAGACGTTCACAGAGAGAGCGAAAACCTGCAAAAAGGCTTGAATATCCCCAGCTAGGGAACCCACTTACCGTAGTGATTCAATCTCTGTTGCAGGGTTTAAGTGTGGCATTCAGTACTGCCTTAGAGGAAGTAAATGCTTCCTCTGTTGATGTACCTGAGGTTTTGATTCAATCCCAAAAATGTGTAGATGCAGCGGGACGTGCATGTATTCAAGAGGGGAGGGTGTAACCCAGGTTACTAAATATGTTTTATTTTTTTTTTATTTTATTTTATAGAAAAGAGACTGACACTTATGTGAATAAACAGTTATTTTATTAAATATCTGTAAAGAAAAGAGAAAATAAGGATGCATAAATTAGAGTAATTTTCAATTAGTGAGACAATGATTGGTCTTCACGGACGAATCAGAGTTGGCCGCCTTAGTGGGTGGAGTCATCAGAGTCGAGAGATGATGCAATGATCATTTTCGGGAAGAAGCAGAGTGAACGCGATCTGAGAAGAGAAAGAAGATTAAAATGAGCGAGCTAGTAGTTGTTAAGAGAGATTGAGAGTTATAGAACACAAAGATTTTGAGAAATAGAATCTGAGCTTGATACTGTGATAATTGATTTTGAGTTGAAGTGAAACTAGCTTTTTGTACGTGCATTGAAGTACGAGCTTAAAGCTGAAAGAGCTGCCGCGAACTTTTTTCTAATTGATATTAGAGTACTCTTGGTAAGTGAAGTTTCTGTTTTATTGTCATTATTAAGGTTCTCATGTATAAATATCTGATAAAATGTGTTCAAAATGCCAAATATGTGTTATATTTAGCTAAATTTATGTAAGAGTCAACCTTCTGAAAAAAAAAGGGAAAAATAATAGAAGATTTCTTCATAAATGTGTCAAATGAGTGATATCATAAAGGGAGAAGTTATTTTTGATGACTTGTGATATGTAAATTTGTAGTTTTCGTCGAATAACTGAGTTTGAGAAAACAAATGTGTGACGCACGTGTAAATTGAGCAGATGTGGCCTAGCACGTCATTTGAAATCCTGTTTTTGGATATAAATGAGAAGTTAATGTGTTAATATTATATGAAAAGAGAAGTTTGAAATGTTAGTAGTTGAATTTATTGATATTAAGTGTGGTAATATGTGAATTTTTGAGGAAAGTGCCTAATTGTACATTTGGCCTTGTTTTTTTTCAAGGTTGGGTTTTTTTTTTCCCCCCTTTGGCTTTCTATTGTTTTTTTTCTTTCTGGATTTTCTTTTGGTTTCGTCTGATATTCTTTAATTGCTGAGTTTGGATGCTGATCGAGGAAGCTGCACGTGAAATGTCCCTGCTTCGCGGCGAAAGTTGGAGAGTTGGTGCAAGCAGGAACTGGCGAGCCATGCCCAAATAAGGATCGAACTACAAATCGAACTGTGAATAGTGTGGTAGGATCGAGCACAGGTTTTCTCTTCCTTTCCTTACTGAACTGTAAGTTAACTTGAGTTGCGGAAGAAGGATCTCGTGAAGGAACATTGAACTGGAGCTGAGAACTGGTACAATCTCATATCACATTGAGATTTCTGTGAGCACTGAGACAATTGGACATTTATTTTCTTTATTGTTATTTTGCTTCAATTCTATTATTGTGATTTTTATTTTTTTCCATTTATTAAGTGTTCATAATTTTCATTTTGGGTAATACGAGTGAACTGAAAGGTAATTTGAAAGATTTGAAATTGAAAGAAGGGTTACATTTAAATCAGACCAGAGGAGAAAAGTATTCTTAATATAAATAAGTCAAATTAGGAATAACTCAAATAATTAACAAAACCTTATATCTTACTTATACCAAAATAAAAGTTAAACAGGTGAAATCAGATTTAAAATTAAATAGGAAGTATTAATTATAATAGATAAAAGTAAGGCAAAAAGGGGTATAATTAGGATTTAAATAAGAGGGATTTATTTCTGGTTTATTTTTCTCTCATCGACGGTTTGTTTAATTTTTATTGTCCGTTTGAATATTTTCTTTTTTGTTTTTAATTGCTTGTTGCTCTTTCCAAATACAACATACCTGTTTTTTTCCTCAACCCAAACAGTGTGTCCCTGTGGTTCTTTGCTGCTAACACGGTCTCTCGAGCGAATTCTGATCTTCTGATCGCTGGTCCATAGATTGAAGCAGTGTCTTCCCTCACGCCCTCTGTGTCTTACTGAGGAGAGCGAGGGTAACACACTTGCCACGAGACAGGTTACAATAGCAATGGTACAAAACAGATATTTTTCCAGTGTATAGCCAACTGTTCCTTAACGCTGAGTCCTGCAGGCGGCGTGTTCTTCATCCAGGAGAGTTTTGTTCTTCAGCATGCGGCGGCCATCTCGGAGTGGACGTTCGCCATCATCGTTCTGCTGTTCTACAGCTCGTTCTCACACGAGTTCAGCTCCATCTCTTCAGAAACACTCGTGGCTCTCATGACCAGACGCAAACTAGAGAAAGTCTGACGTGTGAACATGATTATATAGAGAGAAGATGAGGATTAATGTGCAACCTGGTGGAAAAATCTTTATATTAGCTACACTCCTGCCTTGTTAGTGACGGTTCTGTCCTTGCATCGAAGCTTTAATCTTTCCATTGCACTAATGGTTCTTTATGAAAATGTCCTAAGTGTTTATGGTGAACTAAAGTTTAAGTGCCTAATAGCAAAGTGTCTTAATGTTCAGTTAACAATAAAAAATAAAAAAAAAAGCGGTTTGGTTGCATTGTATTGGCAACATATTTACCACTTTTATTTGGTAAGAATTCTGTGATATTTATTTAACTTGTTTAAAACAAGTGCATCTGCTCAAAAACAAGGTTTGAAATTGCTTGAGTTTCTGACGTCACAAACTACCTTGTAACCAATCAGATCAATGTGTGATCGTCAACGAGTGAGTGAGTGGAGACGGGGCTCATCTGCATACAGACCATTTTGCAAGATAAACAACAGAAACACTTCCTCTTCCAGTTTGTAACTGTTCTCTTTATTTCACATGTAAAGAAAACATCTTAAAGATGTTTGTTTAACTTTCTGATTCAGTTTTATATGTTCTGTTGGTTGTATTTTATCCCAGCTTTTATGTAGTGTTAAAAAACTGAAACAGGAAGTGCTTCTGGACCAGTGTTGTTTACATCTTGCAAAATGGTCTATAGAACTTTTTTCAGGGAAAACTCTAAATATGTAATTTTGGTGCTCAAAGATGAGTTTTGAGGGATAAAATGATTGACTACAGAGGACTTTAAATTTAGGCGGTTTCACTTCACAACCAGAATCCGCTCATTGTTCTTCTTACTATGAGTGACGACACGCTGACCGTTCCAAGATGGCGGGCGCGCCGACGTGTCTTGAGCGGTTGAATGTAATTTCTACATTGACACATTTCACTTCTGTGCCGTTACCATGGAGATTGTAAACGCAGCACAATTGAAAATACAAACACATGTCTTCGCTTAAATATTATCGCTAAGACGTCACTTCACGGCGGGTTGGATAAATAAGCGCAGCAAGTGTTAGCCGTGTAATAGGCTGATTGTGTGGTTGTTAATGAGATGGACTCTCAGTACGTGAGCAGGACTCTGGGCCGCTGTCTCTCCGAGGCTCTCGCCGAACTAATCGAGCTCCGACCGCTGGATCCCATCGAGTTCCTGGCGCTCTGGATCCGCAAATACAAACACAACCAGGAGCTCGAGCTGCAGGTCTCACACACACACACACACACACACACACACTGCCCTTATCTGTGTTGTAGATGACAGTCTTCTCACATAACAATCAACTAACTACTAATGTGCTTATGTATGTTTTCTTAATATAGTTTAGTACAGTGGGGTTTATGGATGCTGTTGTTCGTTGGGAGTTTTTGAATGTAAATATCCCGGATCATAATAACCCGTCCTGTGTGTTCAGAGAGCCGCTCATCAGAGAGAGCTGGAGGAGGAGAAGCGGAGGGTCCATGAGGAGAATCTCCATCAGAGAGAGCTGGAGGAGGAGGAGAGCCGGATCAGAGCCGCCGCACAGGTGTGTGTGTATGTGTGTGTGTGTGAGAGAGAGAGAGAAACAGAGAGAGAGAGAGAGACGTTAAAGGGATAGTTCACCCAAAAATGAAAATTAGCATTAAATATTAGAAAGATTTACTCTCCCTCAACTCATTCTAGGTGTGTATGACACTCTTCTTTCAGACGAATACAATCAGAGTTATATTAAAAATTGTCCTGGCTCTATAATGGGAGTGAATGGCTGTTTCAAAGTCCATAAAAGTGCATCTATCAATCATAAAAGTGCATCTGTCCATCATAAAAGTGCATCTATCAAATATTCTGAACATAGTTCATATTTAAGAGCAAATATTCTGCATAATCATATGTTCTGTTGTGTTTCGACAGCATGTTCCTGAATCAGCAGACGAGAGCAAACCAGATCTGCGTGAAGATGAGGTGTGTGTGTGTTTCTGCTTCACACTTTCTACTCTCATCCTTCTCTCTCTCTCTCACACACACACACACACAGGTATCATCAGAATAAGTTCATATAGTTTAATCTCTCCAGAATGCATCTTTAAGTGTGTTATTCCTGCAGAGAGAGAGTGCAGCCGATCCGCCAGAGAGAGCGAGCGAGCCGCAGGATCAGGTGATCGATCACGTGATGAAGAGACTCAATCAGAGAGGTTGGTAAACTACAGCTGATCAGCTGATCTGTGCTCTCCCTCATCAGGAGGATCAAACCTCGGAGAGCCTGAACCCTGAGGAGGAGCTTCATCCAGAGGACTCTCCGGTGAGACACACACACACACACACACACAGTTTACACATCACTCCTGATCTCTGAAGAAGCTGCTGGTCTCCAGAGCGCAGGGAATGAAGCAGACGATCCTCCTGAAGAAAAGACAGAAGACGACACGACCGAGGGACCGATGGAGAGAGTGAGCATTACATCGTCCACTTCTTTATTTACACACACACACTCACACACACACACACACAGTTTACACATCACTCCAGATCTCTGAAGCTGCTGGTCTCCAGAGCGCAGGGAATGAAGCAGACGCTCCTCCTGAAGAAAAGACAGAAGAAGACACGACCGAGAGACCGATGGAGAGAGTGAGCATTGCATCACACACACACACACACACACACACGAGCAGCAAACCCGTCGTGTGACAGTGACTCTAGAGTCGAGAACATTTAGAAGAGCAATACTACAATCCTACTATTCCAGAAGTGTTTCATACCTGACAATAACAACCTCTACAAAATGTGTTTATATATATATATATATAATTATAATTATTATATAATTATTTTGTATGTATAAATACACTCACGTGCATGTATATATTTGAAGAAAATGTGTTATTTATAAATCAAATATTTATATATATATATAATATATCGATTTTGTACAAATATATGCAGTATATACAGTACATACGGAGGCGTATTGCATTCACTTGAAGAAAAAAAATCTACTCTGTTTTTCTGAATTAATGAGTTAATTTTTCATGAGAAAATTTATTTTTGCTGTTTTTCTGAATTAATTCAGAAAAACAGAGCAAAAAAAAAAAATTCCATTAAAAATTAACTCATTAATTCAGAAAAACAGAGCAAATTTTTTTTCTCATGAAAAATGAACTCATTAATTCAGAAAAACAGAGCAAATTTTTTTTCTCATGTAAAATTAACTCATTAATTCAGAAAACAGAGCAAATTTTTTTTCTCATGAAAAATGAACTCGTTAATTCAGAAAAACAGAGTAGATTTTTTTTCTTCAAGTGAATGCAATACGCCACCGTATATACATGCAAATATTTCTTAAATATATACATGCATATGTGTGTTTATAATATATATATATATATATATATATATATATATATATAATTAAAAAAACGTTTACATGTTACACATTACAGAAATGATGTAAAGACCAACTTTTATTTTGGATACATTAATCTTTACACACTAGCGACACCTTCTGGTCAAAATGGTGTAAACGCACGGACGACCTTTTATAAACCTCTTGCAATGAAATGCTGTCCAGAAATCATCAAACACTGTTAGATATGATGTACAGTAAGTGCTCTTTTATTCATTTGTCGGACATGTTTTGCATGTTTTTATGGACGATTCACTTCTACTGTTTTATACACTCTTTCAAAGCTCCTAAATCAACCCAAACACAGGCTTCGTTTCTTTAGTGCTCAGTTCGGTTTATACGTCTTCTGATTCTGAAGTGAAATATGATTCAGACATTTTAGTGAGATTCAAGTTTATTTATTTCACACATTTCATACGCAACAACTCTAAAATGATTTTAAAAAGTAAGCATAAGAAGATATCAAAGTAATGTGTGAATAAAAGAGAAGATGATAGAGATGTGACGTGTGTGTGTGTGTGTGTGTGTGTGCAGGAGGAAGATGAGGAAGACGACAGAGCCTAAACGACAAAACCCAACTTGTTTCATTATTAATCTCTGAATTTGCCAATTCACAATTATATGCATATTAATATTAAACTATATTTATGCCAACTGAACGTTTCTGTTGTGTGTTACATTCTTCACACAGTCTTCACACACACACTAGTACTAGTCATGTGATTTACATTTCTGTCTTAAAGTTAAATAAATCAAGTGTGTTTTTTTCCATGATAAAGCCAAAGAAGCTGAGACGTTTAAAAACTAAAAGTGTGTGTGTGTGTGTGTGTGTGTGTGTGCAGGGAGGCGTCTGAGTGAGTGTGGGAATTTGATTAAGCAAAAGTAGTGATGAATAATGAAACACACTTGTGTTGTTCTGGGAAGATGTGAAAAAGCAAACAAACCACCCGAATGCCATCGAGGTTTCCCAGAAGTCATTGCAGCGCTGAGGTCTCGAGAAGCTTTGATAAGTGTGAGTAATCTGTGCATGCAGAGCAAAATGTTTCTGTGCCGGAGGTCAATCTCCTCGACTCTTGCACAATGCTGGATCCAGATCAGCGTTCACGGGCGTTCAGCTCCATAAGAGCTCACACACACACACACACACACACACACACACTCACTCACTGGAGGAGTTATGGAGCTGCTGACCCGAGTCTTCGGTTCTCTGGCTCTGACCTTCACCGAAGCGTTACGATCTCTCACTGAACGCTTTCTCACACAACCTGTGTGTGCAACTCTCTCTCACCTGGGGGAGACCGACCTCAGGACGCTGGACGGAGGTGAGTGTGTGTGTGTGTGTGTGTGTGTGTGTGTGTTATCTCCAGTAAATATATGAAGTCAGTTCTCCTCAAATTGACAAACTGAATATAAAGTATCATCTGTTTTATTCAGGTATTTTTCTTAAAGGAGTAGTTCACTTTAAAAAAAAACTTTTGCTGATAATTTACTCGCCCCCGTGTCATCCAAGATGTCCATGTCTTTCTTTCTTCAGTCGAAAAGAAATGAAGGTTTTTGATGAAAACATTCCAGGATTTTCTCCATATAATGGACTTCAATGGGGTCCAAACCGTTCAAGGTCCAAATGAGAGTTTCAGTGCAAACTGTTCAAAGGACTTTAAACGACACCAGACGATGAATAAGGGTCTTATCAAGTGAAACGAGTGGCCATTAAAAAAATAAATAGCAAAGTTTAAGTTTTATAAGCTCAAATGCTCGCCTTGCTCTGTTCTGTGATGCGCGTTCGTGACTCTCCTGTTCGAACTCGTTCATCAAAATGAACAAATCTTTTTCTGAGTCATGACTCGAAGTGTCCTTGATAAGACCCTTATTCATCGTGTGGAATCGTTTACAGCCCTTTGAACAGTTTGCACTGAAACTCTCATTTGAACCGTTTGGACCCCATTGAAGTCCATTATATGGAGAAAATCCTGGAATGTTTTCATCAGAAACCTTCATTTCTTTTCGACTGAAGAAAGAAAGACATGGACATCTTGGATGACACGGGGGCGAGTAAATTATCAGTAAACGTTTTTTTTTAAATGAACTACTCCTTTAAGTTTCGAGCACAGACTCGTTTAGTATTTGAGGTTTATCTTTAGTTTTGTTGTAAACGGCTCAGATTCAGATTCAGATTCAGATCTCCACATCTGATGTTTTAACAGCCTCATGACACTCAGATTACAAAACCGCTTTATTTCAAGTCTTGCTGAAACTCTCTCTCTCTCTCTGAGATTTTGTAAGAGTGTGTGTGTGTGTGTGTGTGTGTTTGTCCCGTGATCTGCAGATGATCGAGTGTTTAAAGCCAGAGAACTGTGGGAGAGTTCAGGAGCCGTTATCATGGCAGTGAGAAGACCGGGATGATTCCTGTGCAGAGAGGTACACACACACACACACACACTAACCCGACCCCTAAACCTACCCATCACACACACACACACACGATTATGGAATATGCAGTTTGTTACAATTGTTACAGCACATTTCTCAATGCTTGGGCCACTAGACAGAGTGTAGACAAAGTGTGTGTGTGTGTGTGTGTGTGTGTGTGTGTGCAGGAGGCGTCTGAACTCTCCTCTCTGAAGGCTCAGTTAGATGTCAGTGGTGTGTGTCTGTTCGCTGTGGTGAAGGAGAACATCGGCTCAGAGATTCGGCACTTCAGACCGTACTTTACTGGAGAGATATTCCTGGATCAGCAGGTGATCAGACCTCACACGTCAAACACAAACACGAGTCTCTCTCTCTCTCTGAAGCAGTGTGTGTGTGTGTGTGTGTGTGTGTAGAGAGGGTTCTTCGGGCCTCAGGAGCGCTGGATGGGCGTCTCTGGGTTCCTGAGATCTGGCGTGTGGAGCAGCGGATGGAGGGCGTATCAGAGAGGATTCTGGGGGAACGTGAGCGGCGAAGGCTTCATCTTGGGTGCGGTTTATGTCATCGGACCTGGTCAACAGGTGTGTGTGAACACACACACACACACACACACTCACACACTCCTCCTCACATGTGCAAACACTAATTGCTTATGAACACCAGCCAATCATGGCTTTAGAATAGGCCCATAAAAGGTCAAAGGTCGAGTTGTGTTTTCCGAACTGTGTAATACTGTATTCATAACCACTAATGCTCACAGTAAAAATAGAAATAGTTTAGTTTCAATCTTGCTTTCATATTTACCATGAGTTTTTCAACATCTCTGCCAATTACCTTCAATCTTGTACAGAACTGTACTATTATGCATTATCTAATCAATAAAAATGTGGCAACATATTACAAGCAATATTATTAATTAAATTGTACTAATTAGAATGTTAATTTGATTAACTATTACTCAATTCTAATTTGTTCAATTGAATAAATAATATTGCTTGTAATCTGTTGCCACAATTTTATTGATTAGATAAAGCATATTCATTTTTACAGTGTAGGTCAGCTTTAGCTTCTGAATAACTGTGTTTGATATATCCAAAAATATAATATTATGGTTAACGAGTTTGCAACGTAACACAGATGTTTGCTCTTGAGATGATTGTGATATTTTGAATGCAGTGCTTCATTTAGCCGGAGATTTTCTGTGCGATTCTTGGATCTGTCTGTAAAGTTTTGAGGAAAAAACTAGGCAAAGTTTTAAAAAAGTGTGTAAAGCAGATGACAAAAACCTGTACAAACATCTTCATATGTGATTCTCCCGCAGGGAATCCTTCTGGAGCACCGAGAGATGGAGTTCGGGGATAAAGTCAACAAGTCGGACGTGATTCAAGCCGTTAAACAGATCAAAACTGAACTAAAATAATCCCACACACACTCAATGAAGCGTACATGTGTGTGTGTGTGTGTGTGTGTGTAGTTGATGACAGACTGACTCTAAACTCAGATGAGGGGTTCGTCTCGATGGTTTACGCACACACACACAAACCTGTATCCCTGACAATAAACACACACTTCTGAACGCATTTCTGTATTTTGAGTTTTTTCCTTATTTTAGGGCCTTTAAAAGTGAGGTGTTAACACTTAATTAAATAAAAGAAATAAATGTTACATTTAAAAAATATCTATAAAAATATAATAAGCAAAAAGAAAGTAAAGGAAATGCTTTCTAAAAAACGTAAAATATTTCTCAACAAATATTAATATGTGATTGTGTTGATTATTATTAAATAATAATTTAAAATCTCAGGAAATGTTTGAGCTCGAAGGGCTGGCAAGATTCGCTGTTTTATTTTATTTCTAATCCTCCTACATTCTGAGATTAGTCCAGACAATAACATTAATTTAATTTATCAAACAGTTTGACAGGAATCCGAGATAAACCCGAGGTCACGTGTCGTTGTGTTCTCCCTGCTGATTGGTCAAGCGTGTGTTACAGTGCTGTATATGAAGCGCTGATGATGACCACACCATCATAACCACAACACTGAGAGATCTGCTGCAGACAGTAAGTGAACTGTAGAATTAATGATTTCTAATGTCTTCTTCTTGCTTATTGATTCGATTTGGTAAATACTGGGAATTATGAGTTAACCATTATAATCTCACATAATGTGAGGCGATCACGGATATTTCCCAGCTGACGTTTGTTTAAAGTTATCTGGTCTTTCATAATGTTCTCAAAACATCGTTCATTCATGTTTATTTTTTGTAAACGTTTTAGTTGGACATTCGTGTAACGTTTTTAAATGTAACAGCTGGTCTTAGAACGTTCAGAGAAGAAATGTAACACTTAATGTTTGAAGAATGACGGGATGGAATGTTCCTTTAATGTTTAAATAACCAAGAACAAAAAAAAAACCAAAAAAAATTTTTTTGTCGGTTTTGTTAGATTTGGTTTTTGTATTGATGCTTTTGCTTTGGCAATATGTTGTGTAAATTAATCATGTCAGTGAATCACTTAAATATTTAAATCTCTCTCTCTCTCTCCCTCTCTCTCTCTCTCTCTCTCTGTTGGTTTCAGTTATAATACAGACAGTTTTTACAAAAAAAACCAAAAAAAAAACCCATGAAATTCTCGAAGGATGAAGTGAATGTTTCTTTCCCTGTGTTTCTTCAGTGTTCCTGCAGGATCTGGAGGGTGTGTGTGTGGTGTGTGTGTGTGTTGTTGCAGCTTATGTTCTGTTGGCCAACACGGATCTGTTTCTGACCCGAGCGGACCCGACCGATGTGGACTCGCTGGCCAGAGCTGATCTCATATCCACCACCGGAGGTGAACACACACACACACACACACACACACACACACTCGTCCACAGCTGCGTTATCTTCAAGCACATTATCTTTTCTTAGTATTTTCCATTTGGATTTATAGGGTACAATATGACCAGCATTTGTGAGATTCTCCCTAATCTGTACAGCGACTTTACTTTGTGCTAAACACACTGCAAAAAAATAATATGTTCTTTTTCAGTGTTTCTGTCTAACATTCTTAAATCAAGATATATTTACTGAAGACATTAAGTCTTGTTTTCTGAAAAATGTGTCAAAATCAACACACATTATGTTTAAAACAAGAAAAATATTTTCCACTATTAAATTAAACCAGTTTAAAGTGAAAACATGATTATTTTTTGACTCCATTGCCTGATATTCGTTCTTGTTTTCAGAAAACTCGTTTATTTTGACTCATTGACTCGCGCTGCATCTTCATTTAAGAATGTTTCGATATTTGTGCTGGAAAATTAGACAGAAACACTGAGGAACAATGTCATTTTGTGAGTTTTTCGTTGTTCATGAATCTGTAATTTACCAAATGAGCCCGGCGTTCACTGTGTGTGTGTGTGTGTTTCAGATGAGGAGCAGAGCTTTAAGGCTGGCTCTCTGTGGCAGCGAACCGGGGCCGTTATTCTGGCTGTCAGACGACCTGGATGATCTCTGTGCAGAGAGGTGTGTGTGTGTGTGTGTGTGTGTGTGTGACTCATATTATCACATGAATAATCACACAGGACTTACAGTACAGTGTGTGTGTCTCTGTGTGTGTGTGTTTGCCTGTGTCTCTGTGTGTTTATTTCTCTATGTGTGTGTCTACGTGCATGTGTGCGTGCATCTGTCTGTGTGTGTGTGTGTGTGTGTGTGTGTGTGTGCAGGAGGCGTCTGAACTCTCCTCTCTGAAGGCTCAGTTAGATGTCAGTGGTGTGTGTCTGTTCGCTGTGGTGAAGGAGAACATCAGCTCAGAGATTCGGCACTTCAGACCGTACTTTACTGGAGAGATATTCCTCGATCAGCAGGTGATCACAGTTCTTTAACCCTTTAGACATTTGGGAGTTTGTTGTCGGAATAAATTAAGCAAATGTAGTTGAAAAAGCTCAGATTTTTTGGAAAGTGTTGGAAATAGCCCATCAACTCTCACTGTATGTTGTAAATAATTATATATATATTTTATATCATATTTTGGGTATACTTTTCATTTGTTAACTTGAACAATACTTCTGTTATTATGGCTCTGATGTTTCAGATGGTCTTCTACGGTCCGAGGCGGAGGACGATGAGGCGTTTGGGAATCGCTCGGGTTGGAGTTTGGCTGAACTTCCTGCAGGCGTGGAGGAAAGGTTACCACGGCAACAAGAAGGGGGAGGGCTTTGTTTTAGGAGGCCTTTATGTGATTGGACCAGAGAATCAGGTGATTAATAAACAGAACATATAAAATGTTAACTTTTCTCTGCAAGCTGAAAGCGTCACGACCTCTGGTCAAGGTGATCATGACCTGATGATGACTGAAACCTAAACTCTTAAATCTCTTAAACTCATTCTTAATCACTAAAATTAAATATGTAAACGTTTTTTCTTGGAAAAAAATCTTCAAGCCTTGAAAATCTTGAATGTAACTCGACACCCTCGTCTCATTTAGTATGCGTGGTTCTATGAATATGCAAATGAGCCCCGCCTCCAATCACTCGCTCACTCAGAGATCCACTGGTTGACGATCACACGTTGATCTGATTGGTTACAAAGTAGTTTGTGACGTCAGAAACACCAGCGATTTCAAACTGTGTTTTTGAGGCTGTCTTTGATTCACTGCAGTTTTAAGAAGTAAATACTCAGCAATGCTGTCCACTCATGAACATACACATGGTGTGTGTTAAAGCATGTTAAAAACACCACTTAGACATATAAACAACATTAAAAGCTGGATTTTCACCACGTTCACCGTATTATAGCTGTATCGTGTCCTAATGTGTTTGTGTTTTCAGGGAATTCTGCTGGAGCACCATGAGAAAGAGTTTGGAGATAAAGCCGATCTCTCTGCGGTCCTGAAGGCTGTCGGGAGGATCCAGAAAACAGAGAATTAGACACATATCAAACAATCTCTGATGACACATCTGTGAACGTTCAGAAATAACAAGAGATGTATTCCTGAAAGCATGTATTCATAATGCAATTTAACTCTGTGAGTCTGTGTTGTCTGAGAGTGTCTATGTGACAGACTGATCCTAAACTCTAATGAGGGGACAGACTTGATGATTTACACATCAGACCAACACACAGACAAATATGATTTTCTTTTTCCTTTTTATTTTCTTTCTATGAAACAATTTGTTACGGTGTAGATCATAGTCTATATATGCTTATGAAATATACCAAATAAAACACTTTGAAAAATTTAGTAAAAGTATAAGTATTTTGAAAGTAATCTCTCAAATGATATAAAAATAAAAAAGCGTGCACATAAAACAAATCTACACACGACAAAAATGAGTTGAAAACGAACTACACAAAATGTCACGCCTCCCGGAGAAGATTGACAGTTGTGGGATCCAATAGAAACCTTGCAGCCTTTTCAGTGCGGCCAATCACAGAGCGGGTCACGGCAGAGTGCGGTTTAGCCGCAGGCGTCAGAAATTACGATGCTCGCCTCAAGATGGAAATAAGTACTTAAACAGGTAAAACATTTCATCTTTCGGGTAAAGTGTTAACGAATGTCGATCAGAGAATTATTGTTGTTTTATAAAAGTAAGTTATATCATTCACCTGTGGCGTCTTTCACATACTGATTAACCTTAAAGCAACACGGAGCGTTTCATAGTGACGGACAGCCGTTATTCAGCATTGAAATGATCGGAGCTGCTTCTCATAGTCTGTAAGTGTTTGAACACATTAAAAACTCTCGGAATATCCACAAGTACTGGCATAAAAGTCGTTTATTTGCGTTAGTTTGTTGTCTGAGGTGAGGAATGACACCTGAGTCTCGTGAACGCGCTTGCGTGACCGCGGGATTATATGACACGAGCTGCGCGTCAACATCATCACGAGCAGAGAAGCGCGTTCATGGATGTACCAAAAAGTGCCACATCAACGCCACATTAATAATTCATAAAAGTAACAGTGAATTGCTGAATTTAACTTGTTATTGACTAACAAAACACTAATACTATTACAATACTACGTACTACTCTAAATGCTAATATCATTTTTATTTTGTTATCAAAGTGGTTTTTGGATACCATTACAGTGTACCAAAGTTCAACTGATTTTCACAAAGTTTTTGAAGCATATAAAACAGACTGTCATGTTATGTCAAATACTTTAATCATCCCTGTTAAAAGAAAAGTTTGCATATGTGTTTTTGTTGTTGAGGATCATATTTCATAATTCATACACAAACTTTTACTGCTCATATAGTCTGATATAGAGAGAATATGTAGGGAAAAACAGCTCAGTTTTATCCAGAGACTCAAAACTGAGCTAAAATTATATGATAAGATGATATTTTATGATCAAAACTCTAGTTTTAAAACATATAATGCATTGCAATACAATGATGATTGAGAGCTAATAAACCTTCCTCAGCAGCCTGATGATCATATTTCATACTCAAGATTTTGACATAAAATGATGTTTGGATAATCAAGTAAAGCTGCTTCAGTCCAGTAAGTGTTCATCTTGAAATATGATTAATATTATCAAACATAATCGGTGCAGACTCATGAAGCTCAAGCGGAAGGAGGACGTTTGTACAATTAAACTAAAATACTTAATAAAGTACTTGATAAAACAGTCTAAACTATCGGTCAGAGACAGAAGCACTGGAGGAGATTGTTTATCAGTGAAGGTTTGATCGTGTTCATGAAATATGCATGATACAGTATGCTTTATAGGGTTGATTAAAATAAAATCACGTATAAATTGAAACACTTACACTATGACTTTTAATTAGACATCAACATCAAATACAGTAGAAACTGTAAACAAAAATAAACAATATTTTCCTCTGGGACCAGCAGTGCTTCTGGTGAGTTTTGATGTATTAATATTGATGTATGTGTTTTATTAATACTGATGGATGTGTGTGTTCTGTAACGCAGGGAGCTGAGAGATCGCAGGAATCCTGGGACAAGTCGACCGTCAGGATGGAGGGTGAGACCGCTGAATAATAATTGATCAGTTGGACGATTATTTATTTGATTAATCGATTAATCGGATAAAAAAGGCCAGAGCTGTCCTTCAAACAAATGTGCCAACTCCATGCTATGAAAACAGTGAATATATCAATATCTATCCTATGTGCAAAAAAACTATAAAGCAAAAGTACAGTTTAAATCATTACATTAAAAATGAAGATAATAATAAAGAAAAAGAAGAATACAAACTAGGGCTGTTCTGCAGGAACACAGTAACCTGTCATTTCTATATCCTGTAAATATAAGAAACATCTTACTTTATATTCAATTACACACAGTTAGCCCTACAGTCACCACTCGAATTACAAATACGTAACGTTGACTTTTTAACCCTAAATTTAACGTCCATCACCAGATATTTTAGCAAAATGAATATTTTTGCGATGAATATTAATGGTCTTCCTCTGTTTGAGGAGCTCATTCAGCAAAGTCTGAAGTTTAACTTTGCATTGATGCAAAATGGAAATATTTGTTTGAATTTGTAAGATTTATGAAGGATATAACTGAAAAATGAAAGTTTAGTTCTCATTAAACAGCACAGGAAGACATGTTACACATATTTAGTATATATATAACTATATTTAGTATATTTAACTATATACTTTTGCATGATTATACTTTTCAGAGGGCCGACATTTCTGTATTTAACATCCTTTTTTTATTGATTTCATGTGAGATTTTGATTCTGAATGCCATAATCATCAAAATGATCATTTTTGCATGATATTCTAATTTTTCGAGTTTCACACGTATCCCACACCAGCTCACTCTGTTTCCTCCACTATATGTAGTTGCATTTTGATTTCCATTGAAAAGCGTTATTCAGTGTGTGTGTGTGTGTGTGTGTCCGCAGGCGAGATGCTGAGGTTGACGCTCGTCAGGAGGGATGATGATGGTCACCTGGGCTTCAGTGTGCGAGGAGGATCTGAACACGGACTCAGTGTGTTCATCAGTAAAGTGCAGAAGAACAGCGCTGCGGGTCAGACGCCACCAGCTCTCTGCATGTTGTGTTTTGGCTAATCAGGCACTGCGTTCGTATTATACAAATGTGCAGTTAAAGGATTAGTTCACTTTTGAAAAAACTTTTGCTGATAATTTACTCGCCCCCGTGTCATCCAAGATGTCCATGTCTTTCTTTCCTCAGTTGAAAAGAAATGAAGGTTTTTGATGTAAACATTCCAGGATTTTCTCCATATAATGGACTTCAATGGGGTCCAAACGGTCCAAGGTCGAAAATACAGTTAATAACAGTTTCAGATGCAGCTTCAAATGTCTTTAAACGACACCAGACGATGAATAAGGGTCTTATCAAGCGAAACGAGCAGTCATTTAAAAACTTATTCCAAAAATTTAACTTTTCTAAGGACAAATGCTAGCCTTGCTCTATTCTGTGAGGCACGTTTGTAACGTCACGTAATACGTAATTACGTTCAAAAGGTCACGGGCGACGTAGCCGGAAATACAGAATCAAAATCGTCCGACATCGTTGTTTTACCTTTTAATTCCTTTTTTTGTTAGTTTGCACGTTCAACCTATGCGTTCAACTTGTAAACACTGATTCTGTACTTCCGGCTACGTCGCCCGTGACCTTTTGAACGTAATTACGTATTACGTGACGTTACAAACGCGCCTCACAGAATAGAGCAAGGCTAGCATTTGTCCTTAGAAAAGTTACATTTTTGGAATAAGTTTTGAAATAAGCGATCGTTTCGCATGATAAGACCCTTATTCATCGTCTGGTGTCGTTTAAAGACATTTGAAGCTGCACTGAAACTCCCATTTGGACCTTGAACCGTTTGGTTCCCATTGAAGTCCATTATATGGAGAAAAATCCTGGAATATTTTCATCAAAAACCTTCATTTCTTTTCGACTGAAGAAAGAAAGACATGGACATCTTGGATGACACGGGGGTGAGTAAATTATCAGCAAAAGTTTTTTCAAAAGTGAACTACTGCTTTAAAAGGGGCGACATTATAAAACTGATCCAACAACTGAATTGAGATGAATAATGACACTATTGTCTGATGTAGAGCTGCTTTCACATTTGTTTCATAATTGACGAATATTGCAGCTAGGGGTGGGTACGATAGGTTTTCTGTTACTACAGATAATGATATAGCAGAGGCATTAATGTGAAGAGAGGAAACAAGAAAGCTAAACTGGTACTATATTTAGTTTTCTTCTGTATGGTTGAACTAAGTTTGAATGAAAGAATCCTGCATGAATCTCTGTCAACACAAGCCGACGTAAACTAGTGTTCAATGGCCAATCACCAGCACTGGATTTAAGCACATCATACATGCTGGATGCTTATTGGCTCACGACTGACGAGATTAACCCCTCAGGGTTTGAAATCTGATACTGAACGACAAGAGATTTTCAAACTCGATACACAGCCCTAATTGCAATATTTGTGTGTGTGTGTGTAGAGCTGGCGGGTCTGTGTGTGGGTGATAAGCTAGTGGAGGTGAACGGCGTGAGTCTGGAGAACATTAGCATGAGCAGCGCAGTGAAGGTGTTGTCGGGTCACGCTCGCCTCCGATTGGTCGTCCAGCGCGTGGGCCGCGTGCCGGGCGTTCGCTACACCAATGAGAAAACCACGTGGTGAGTGTCGGAATACACTGCGATATATTATATAATACATTTACATAAATGGGAAACTAGCGCTTATGTTTTTCAATATACTGCAATAAATGTATTGACCATGTATAGCTATATTAATATGTATATATATATATATATAGGAAAATATATTTTATTTCACCAGCGGTTCGGTGTCCGTGTCTGTGACTCTCAGTGTGTGTTTGTGTGTGTTCAGGGTGGATTTGATCCACCGGCGGATGGTGGTGGAGGAATCGGGCGCTCGTGTGTCGGTGTACAGCTCAGATGGAGCGCTGTGTCGAACGGTTCACCTCAATCTCTCACACAGCCAGCCCGTACTGGGACTCAACATCCGCGGGGGACGAGAGTACGGCCTGGGCATCTACGTGTCCAAGTCAGTACACACACACACACACACCAAAGAGAGAATGCTGCATGCTGGGACTTTATATGCACTGCTGAATTATTGTGGCTTCATCATTCTGTTTGAACTCTTGATTAATACTAACACTTTCTATTCTATTCTATATCTATAAAAGAATAAAAATGCATGTACTGCGTCAGATTACACTGGGAAGGGTCACAGCACTTGCATATTGTTAGTTTCACCGCTTCTATTGTTCTCATTTGCATAAAAGCGTCTGCTAAATGATTAGATGTTTGCAATTTTTCAGTTTTCTGGGGCCATCTGGTGGTCAAAAGGAGGAACATCACCAAACATTTTAATTTCTTTTAAATTTTATATACCATTTTTATTGCTTTTTTATCTTATTTTTTATTGGATTTTTATAATTGTGTTGCATTTTTGAATTGATTAAGTTGTGTGATTGGCACTTTAACTAATTAAAACAAATCAAATATAAATTCATCAACTTCAGATAAAGTTTGTTGACAAATATTGATGTTGCCTTGACAAAACCTTGTCTGAATGTTTTAATAACTAAAGCTTGAAGTTTAAAGGTTTTAACATCAGACAGAAAATCAGATTAAAAAAAAGTTAAAAAAAAAGTAAAAAAAAAAAATTTCAAGTAAAAAAAAATAAATGAAGCAAAAACAGACCAATAAAAATTCACGAAAACCACATTAAACAACAACTGACCACATTAAAGATAAGCCCAGGAAAACACATAAGAACTATTAGACCACAAACGGGATTCATATATAAAACATTTATTACAGTAAACTATGTATTGGAGTAATATTAGTAATATTAGTTGGCATTAGGGGTGGGCGTTATGGAAAAAATATCATATCACGATTTTTTTTGGAAAATCACGATCACGATTTTTTATCACGATTCTTTTTCAATTTGGTTTTAATATTTTGCAAGTGGCTGTTCATTACAGCCAAACTAATGTTAAAAACAAATCCTTAGGTAACAAAAGAAAAAAGAAAGGCATACATTTAGGCCAGTGGCGAAGATAAAAATCTTTGTCATTATTTTCTTTTTTTTATATTAAAAAATAAGTCAAGATAAACATTACACAAATTAATATTCAAATTAAATAAATAGTACTTTATTTTTTCAGATGCAGTAGGTGTATTTAGCAGTAGCATTGAAGAAAGTAATTAAATTAACAAATATGAAATTAAAACACTACATAGACTTCACTGAATAAATTGATTCTTATTAAAGCTACTATTAAAGTTCTCAGTCAGTGAGTGATTTTCTCCTTGTGTGTTTTTTATTTTTTATTAACACTAAAGGGATAGTTCCCTCAAAAATGAAAATGGTCTTAATTTACTCTCTCAAGATGTTTTAAACACGAATAAGTTTCTTTCTTCTGTTGTAAATAAAAGTTATTTTGAATAATGTGGGTAACCGAACAGTTGCTGGTCCCCCTGTTTTTTATATAGGTTCTCTCCTGGAAGTTAATGGGGACCAGCAACTGTTTGGTTACCCACATTAAAAAAAAAAGTCTTTTGTGTTCAGCACAAGAAAGAAATGAATACAGGTATGGAACAATATTAGAGTGAGTAATTAATGACAGATTTTTTTTTTTTTTTTGTGAACTATCCCTTTAAGGACAAGCGGCAGTACTATTTACTCCTGTCGTTTATAGACCAGCACGCGACGCTTTTAATATAGACGCATATTACACCAGATATTCTCTCAAATGTTTGCTTTCACTTTAGACGTAGCCTGTTTATGTACACATTGTGTGTATTTAACAGTATTAGCATAATAAGACTCGAGAGATAACTTAGTCCAGTATTCAGGCGCTGTTTGACAGGCTTCTAGTGCCTGTGAGCGTCGGGGGTATATGCGGTCAGGAAAGCGCACGTTCGAACAGCGCATCAGCGCGTGGATTAAATGTTTAACCGGCAAGGCTTATGCAAGTAATGAACTTTTGTGAATTGCAGTGTCCCGTACCTGTTCATTAACGTGTGATGTCTAGGCTACGTCGCGTTGTACAGATGAGACGGAGGCGCCAGAACTGTTCTGATAGAATGCACTGTAACACGATACTACGATATTTCTTCAAAAGCAGATCGTGGAGACATTTTAATCGTCCACGATTAAAAATCGTCATATCGCACACCCCTAGTTGGCATGTGTTTCTTACTTGCTTTTGGGAAAAAACTAGCTCTGAATCAGTGTGAAAATGTGTTTTGTTCTCTTCTGTGTTTTGTGTGTGTTTGTGTGTTTGCAGGCTGGATCCTGGTGGTCTGGCGGAACAGGGCGGAGTCAAGATGGGGGATCAGATCCTGTCAGCCAATGGCGTGAGCTTTGAGAACATCAACCATTACACAGCCGTGGAGGTGCTGAAGAGTCGACCTCACGCCATACTGACTATTAAAGTGAGTCAAACACACACACACACACACATACCCTCTCTCACTCACATACTCGCATACACACTTACTCAAACTCACTAACACACACACATACTCTCTCTCACTTAGATATTAACACACTCACTCACACACACACTTACAGCAGATGGTTGACGAGCCTCTCTGGTTTCTGTGTGTCAGGTTGTACATTATTCACTGTTCCTGGATCAGGTGTTCCTGCAAGCTCATACACACTTAATGTCCAACCAGAGGAAAGCTTGGGGAGGAAATAAGTCTGACTGCTTCCTGTTAACAGTTACTTCAGTGCAGACTTTGTCCAACACAAACTGGGGTTCGCGAAAAATTAGGAAAAGCTAATAATTCATTAAATCACAAAACGCAAATAAACCACAAATAATTAAAAAATAAAATGCATCCCAAAAATAAATGTTATATATTGAAATATGAATTAATTAAACACTCTAAAAAAAAATTTTTTTTTTGTTTAAATATCAAAGAACAGTGAATGTGAATGTGTTACATTAT
Organism: Pimephales promelas; assembly: GCF_016745375.1. The sequence continues at coordinate 1,234,773 of NW_024121103.1, forward strand.
TTAAATATTAATTAAATCATAAAAATTTAATTAAAACACAATTATTTTAAACACAGGAGATCATTTAAAAATAAGAACAGTTCAAACTAAATGCTTAAAAAAATTATATATATATATAATTTTTTTTTCATCGTTCACCTGAATGTCATGTAACTCTAATTGACATCAGAGAACCAGAATAGAATTGTGTTCTATCATAAATCATGAATATGTGAAATTAAAATGAATAAATAATGTTAAAATAAAAAAAAACTAAACCATAAAAATGTTTCATTCAAATAAATAATTTTAAAATAAAGGCCTATCAAAATAATATATAAGATGTGTCATGTGACTGTGAATTTGTTGTTAAATTATTGAAATATTAGCTTAAAACCAGCATTTTACTTTTACAAAAAAGTTAATACGATGGTGATTTCATCACACTAGACTATGATGAAGTGAAGTATTGAGGCTTTGAAACAGTATTAACGTTTATCATTTTCCCAATAGACTTCCATCGTACAAACTGGCAGACAAAATGATGACTGACAGCTTGTGTGTGCATGTGGGTTGTTGTTCACAGGAAGCGGGCAGATATCCAGCGTACAAAGAAATGGTGACAGAATTCAGCTGGATGAATAAATGTAAGAGAAAACATCAAGAAACAACAACAATAATGTGCTAATCCTTAAAGGGATAGTTCACTTTTAATTAAACTAACCTTTGACCTCTCTCAGCCGGCAGTGGAACGGTGTGTTCGTCGTCACATGGGTCGAGGTCTCTCTCGTCGTCCTCCTCGCTGTCCTCTGGGACGCCCCTCGGCTCTTTGAGTGGCTTCTCCCAAACTACTCTGCCTGTCAGCTCGCCCTTAGGAGCCAAAATGTCCGCCGCCGAGGGCGAGTTTCCCCCAGACTCCACTGATCACGAGGGTGGTTCAGAGCAGCTGCGGACCGTGAGCCGAGGAGCCACAGAACTCCTGCAGGACTCGGTGATCCGGGGCGAAGGAGAAGAGGACGAGACAGAGACGGGAGCCAACAGAAATCTTCCGATTCGCAGAACACAAAGTCATGTGACTGTGTCAGGTAGGGTCATATTTTGTTATGTTTGTGAGGTCATCAAATTATTATATTCTGCTGCTCCACTGTTTTGTTTCGTCATACACTAAAAATCTTACTGATCCAAATGTTTTGACTGGTAATGTGTTTAAAACAGGGTTTCCGCGGGGTCTTAAAAAGTCTGAAATTCTGAACTTTAAATTTAAGGCCTTAAAAAGTCCTAGATTTTCATCTGAGGTCTTAAATTTGATTTAGTCAGGTCTTAAAAAGATTTTACCCTCGTTCATTTGCCAAAACTCTGGCCGCAGAAAGTTATTACAAAGTAGCAAAAAAGTAAAGAGTCGTAGCCTACAAAGCGGAGCTCTAGTCCAGGGGTTCAAACACACAGCTCGCGTGCTAGCATTAGCTCGTGGTTTGATACGAGGTAGCTCGCCAAGAGGCCGTTCATACACCAGGTTTGCAGGCTCAAGCTCATTCAAATATAGGCTCGTCGCATCCACAGCGAGATGAAAAAATCTCACCATTTCAGATTCAGATTGCCGCAAACGAACCGAAGAATCAACCAATCAGCCCCTTCCGTAACAACACTGAAAGCTCAGTCATCATGAAGGATCGCGGTGCACCCAAACACTACCGCTGTCTTTCTCTTCTTCGTGAATAAATCTTGTAGCAGAGCTAACGTTACAGCAAGCGTTTCTCGGTGGCGGAAATCCATTGGCTACTAAAATGTCTTTGTCATTATGGAGAGCGCAGTGCATGGTTGCTTAGCAACGACAGACGCAACAGGAAAATCGGCCCAAATTTTACTATTAATAATAAAAGATATGGGGATGTGAATGTCAGTAATTTATCAATTTTTTAACTCAATCTTTTTATAAAAGATTATTTAAAGGCTGAAATACGTGCGGTTTATCTGTTTATAAAACAAGACTTTATTTTAACTAGATTTAACCTGTTGCAAGACACTCCTTTAAAATCTGGCCATCATTTTTAATGGTATTTTAATGTTTATGTAAACAAAAAGTGCATATTCATGCTAATTTTATTTGCTGGGTTTAGACATGCATTTGGCAAATTGATTTCATAGTAATCATGAAATGAAATGTTCATGTCATTTTATCTCTGGGTATGATCAACTAAAATCAACTATAATTGTGTTTTTACAGTATAAAATGCAAAGTACAAATTTCACCTACACACACATATTATATCAAATAAGTTTTTTCAGAATATGTTTATGGTCTTAAAAAGGTCTTAAATTTGACTTAGTGAAACCTGCAGAAACCCTGTTAAAAGATGGACTGTTTGTGTTTCCTGTGGCCACAGAAGAGGAAAGGAAACGGAAGAGAAAGCAGGCGGAGCGAGGGGAAGAAAGCCGTTCGCTGCCGCGCTCCAGAACTTTATTCGGCCTTTTCCGAAAGCGAGACTCCTCTAGATCACGTTCCAGATCTCCCTCCCGCTCAGAGAGCATTCTGGGTAATATTTTTTTAGAGGATCACATCGTGGTTACACTTTATTTTTAAGGTTTATTGTAAACATACTTTAGTTTTTTATGCACACAGACGAACGCATAAGCAATAGAAATGTGGATATAGTTATTATATTATCCTTTATAAAATAAAATGTTTGATTTTAACCTGAAGTCCTGAATGTTTCCACAGGCACGTATAATGGGGATTTATCTGACGCTTTGAATCGCGTACGAGAAATTGCTGTGCGGTTGCTGGAGGATGAAGATGTGGATGTGCTCATGGAGATCTGTCACAGGGTAAGAGAGATTCAGCATCTCACACCATGCATGAGTTTCTTCATCCGGAGACTGAACTCGTGTTTACACCTGACAGTATTTGACCGAGCGAGGGCTGCAGACGCTGGTGCACCCGCTTCTGGCCATCCTGAACACGCCAGAGAAGCTGCTGATGCTCAGAGAGATCAGGTGACATCCAGAGATCATGTGCAATCAGTGCTGGGCGTTACGGCCAAAAATGTATTTCATTGTATGTGTCTAAATTATACCGGTTTCACAGTTTAAAATTAGAATATGGTGCAAAAAGTTCATTTATTTCAGTAATTCAACTTAAAAGGTGAAACTAATATATTATATTGACTCATTACATGCAAAGTGAGATAATTCAAGCCTTTATTACAATTGCGATGATTGTGACTTAATTAATAATTGCTGATATCGCTGTAGAGAGGTGACTGTAGTTTGGTGTCTCTCATCTCCCAGGACTCTCGTGTCCTCCAGTGATCTTCCGCTCTTCAACATCACGGTGTCTCCATTCGAAGAGCAAGCTTATGATATTCTGAAGAGTCGCTCACGTAAATCCATCAGAATCTTTACATTTTAATGCTCAATGGTTGACAGTTGCTTGCAGATTAGTCTTGTGTGTTTACTTTAGGCAGGAGTTCTCCTCAGACAGGCCACGCCCCCAGACGCCACCTCATCACACCTGCACTAGGTGACCATCGTTTTCCCTATTATATCCATCAATAATTCCATATCCTGTACCAATACACCTTTATAACTTTGAAGTTGAAACATGACCGACCTTCAACTTCGGAATATGTCAGTTGCTGATATGATGACGATATGATGATATTATCAATGACACAATATCGAGCTATATTGTGTTTATTAGTGTTGCCTAGAACATATATTGTTCCATTTAGAGATTTATATGTCTGTCAGTTTAGAGATTTAAGATTTAAGTTTTGATAAGTTCAATATTTTAATTTAAAAAAAAAAAAAAATGGGTGGGTGGGGCAAGGTGGGATGAGGTAGAGCTTTTGTGTGAGTGAATGTACAGTACATGTGTTGTATTACTTTTGTTTTGTCTCGAGGACCCCCTCGAAAACGAGATGTCTCATCTCAAGGGGTTATCCTCAACAACAACAACAAAAAAAAAAAAATATATATATATATATATATATATTTAAATGTCTGTCGGTTTTGTTCTATTTGGATATTTAAGTTTTGATAAGTTAAATATTTTAAATTATATATTTAAATGTCTGTCGGTTTTGTTCTATTTAGAGATTTAAGTTTTGATAAGTTAAATATTTTAAATTATATATTTAAATGTCTGTCGGTTTTGTTCTATTTGGATATTTAAGTTTTGATAAGTTAAATATTTTAAATTATATATTTAAATGTCTGTCGGTTTTGTTCCATTTAGAGATTATAATTAAATATTTAAAAATATTTAAAATAAAATTATATATTTAAATTATATATTTACAGTGGTCGGTTTTGTTGTAAACAAGAGAAGACTATTGTAAGAAAGCATCAATTAAGTTGTCTTGATTTAAAAAAAATAGCCATTTGTCAAATCGCCTGATTCGAGTTTAACATTTTCCAAATATTTGATGAGCAGTTGTTTAGACAATGAGCACGTTTTCATACACGCCAAAAAGGCTGATAGCCCCCAACAATCGGCTTTCTGAATTACTCTATCATGCAAACCAAAAGAATTTACAAGAATTTATTGAATAAAGCAGGTTATTATTCCCCGGTATTAACGTCAAAACATTAACGTTCGTGAGTCCTTTGAAAGTTACAATGGTTCATGTGTTGGTAATTGCGAACCGGTTCTTACTCGTGGTTTTGTTGTCTTGTTATTATTCCAAATATTAAATGGAAAGCGTTTGTCTCTCTGCCTCAGATGTGCGTGGTGGATTTGAGCTGCACGCATCAGAAGACGTGGAGAAACACAATCAGCTTCTGGAAGGTCTCGAGCAGCTCCGTCTGTCCGGTTATCAAGACCAGAACCAGTTACTGGATGTTCCTGTGGACGCTTTCAGTCATTCAGACACATTATCCTCCTCTGGGACGTCAGCGCTCCTTCCCAACTGGCTCCTGGCGGAGAACACGCGCTCAGACTCTTCCCAGACATCGGGTCATTCGCCCAGCGGAGGAGCTCCTGTCAGGAACGGACATTCGGAGAGTACGGATGTGTTGTTTACTGTAGTGGACTTGCCTCGCCACAAGAGGCCGCTGCTCTCACAGGTCTTCGGTTCCCTCAAGAAGTGCCACAGATCAACAGTGACACCCGCAGGACAGTCTGTGCAACAGCGGCTGAACGAGGAGCGGACAAATGATGTCACCGTTGAGCCAGAGTTTGAGCTCTCTACAGTCCACATCAGCAAAACCAAGCAGTCACTGGGTATTCAGCCTCTTTCTCAATGCGACTCTGTTATTATTTTTTATCCGTGCACATCATTATTGTTTTAATAATATGGATTCAGAATCTCTTCTCTGATGACGAGGGTGGGGCTTTAACCTGTCACTCACATGAGATCAGCCAATAGCATACCACAACCATCCAATCAATTCCCCACAGACACAATCAAGCCCCGCCCAGAAGTGTTTTCACTCGTATGTACGACACAATAGGGAAGAAAAGACCCACACAACTTCCCTTTCAGGCTGACTTAAAGGAGTAGTTCACTTTAAAAAAAACTTTTGCTGATAATTTACTCGCCCCCGTGTCATCCAAGATGTCCATGTCTTTCTTTCTTCAGTCGAAAAGAAATGAAGGTTTTTGATGAAAACATTCCAGGATTTTCTCCATATAATGGACTTCAATGGGGTCCAAACGGTTCAAGGTCCAAAAGACAGTTTCAGTGCAAACTGTTCAAAGGGCTTTAAACGACACCAGACGATGAATAAGGGTCTTATCAAGTGAAACGATGTCTCATTTAAAAAAAAAATAACAAAGTTTAAGTTTTATAAGCTCAAATGGTCGCCTTGCTCTGTTTTGTGATGCGCGTTTGTGACTCTCCTGTTTCAAACTCTTTCCTATTCGAATTGACTTGGAATCTTTTTCCGAGTCAATCCGTTCGTTGAATGAACCAAATGACACGAAAAAAGATTCATTCATTTTGATGAACAAGTTTGAACAGGAGAGTCACGAACGCTCATCACAGAACAGAGCAAGGAGAGCATTTGAGCTTATAAAACTTTAACTTTTTTTTTTTTTTAAATGAGCAATTGTTTTGCTTGATAAGACCCTTATTTATCGTCTGGGGTCGTTTAAAGCTCTTTGAAGCTGCACTGAAACTGTCTTTTGGACCTTGAGCCGTTTGGTTCCCATTGAAGTCCATTATATGGAGAAAATCCTGGAATGTTTTCATCAGAAACCTTCATTTCTTTTCGACTGAAGGAAGAAAGACGTGGACATCTTGGATGACACTAGGGGTGAGTAAATTATCAGCAATAGTTTTTTTTAAAAGTGAACCACTCCTTCAATGTAGGTCATATGAGGAATCAGCTTCTCCTTGATCTGTTGTGATGAGAGTTTATTGTGCAATGCAAACATGCATTTAATTATTAAATTTGTACATAAACGCCTTAAAACCACAGCAGCAAAACTAAAAAACTTTTGTTTCCAAACATTTGTTTTCTAAACGCATGTTACTGATCTTGTGAAGGATTCAATCATGCATGCTTCATTTATTAAAATTTGACCTAGTTATGTTAGTTACATCTACGAATCGAATTAACAACCGATAGATGTACGACTCACTCGCTTCACTCGGATGTTCAGTACGCCAGAATGTGGAAGACAAGACGTGTCGCTGCTGTACACTCATTTCATCCTGATTTAATAGTGTGTAGTCTAATGTTTCTTTCCTCGGTGTGTAATGTATGATGTAAATGAAGTGCAGGTAATTAAGTCTGATGTTTGTCTTGTGATCAGGGATCAGTATATCCGGAGGATCCGAGTCCAGGGTGCAGCCGATGGTGAAGATCGAGAGGATTTTCCCAGGAGGAGCTGCATCTACCAGTGATGCTCTGCGGGTAACAGACGAATCCCTGATGATCAGTATTAGCATGTGTGATTTAGCTAAAGCTCACTAGCTCATGGGCCTGTTGTGTGTGTGTGTTTCAGGCCGGCTTTGAGCTGGTGTCGGTGGACGGTGTGTGTCTGCAGGCCGTGACCCATCAGGACGCCGTGGAGATCATACGGCAGGCCTTCAGCAACAAGAGCATCGACCCAATGGAGCTCGTGGTCAAAGTTCCCAGAGATCCCAGAGTCTCGTGACACGCTGCCTTACGGTATGAATTTCACAACACTCGACCATAGACTGTAAAAACAGACCAAAGCTGAAAATGTGAACAAGGCGGATTAGCTGAGGTGACGTGAGCAGACAAACGGCTATTAGTGACATCAGCAGCAATCCACCTGTCACTCAAGTGGCCACGCCCTTAATTATCCAGAACTTTAAGGCTCAATATAATTTAAATGGATGAGTTATATAAAAAAAATCATTAGGGATATTCTGATCAGTGAATTTTGTGATCCGTTGCACCACTAAATTAGCTTGAAAAGTACTAATACATCCTGGTTTAATTGCTCTGGTGACCAGTGTTTTCAAGAACATAAAAATCGAATAAAACACGAGTAACGTTGATTAATTGCAGGTGTTTAATTACAAACAGCTCATAGGAACATTAAATATACAGCACAAAAAATATACAATGCATTGGCTTCATACAAATACTCTTAATTAAAAAAAAATGGCAATACCACCACAATCACCCACAAGTAACAGAGCGGTTAAACGCACGCCAGCAATGCTTTGGTCTATTCACAGTGGCTACGCTTCTACATGTGTTCACAATCAGGTTATTCAACATTATGTGACCGAGTCTAAAGTGTGCAGTAATGCTTTTATTTTGGTACAAATATAACAGTCAGTTGCTTTAATGGACACAGAGATCATATTCCTCACTTTAGTATTGAATATTGCCACGTTCAGCTCATGTCAGAATTACCAAATACTTCATAAATACATTCAACTTGAAGAATGAAAGATATTTTGGTTTGAACATGTCACAAAAGTCAAGTGAGGGCAGCTCGAGCTTCCAAACTTTATGATTATGATTTGAGCAGCTTTTACTAATCAGATGCTCAATAATGGTAATTCTGGCATGATTGTGCTTTAGGAGTCAAGACACTGAGCAGACATCTATTTTCTTATGTTAATGAAGGGAAAGCCACGAGTTGTGCATTTTGGTCTCGCATGAACACTGGATGTTAATGTAAAGATAAAAAATTACGCGTTTAAATGACAATGAAAATGCATTTACCGGATAAACTCCTGGATGCGCCACAGCAAAGTCATGTGACCTTTTCTTTAACAGAGGATGTGATTGATAACTGGACTAACCAGCGGACCAATCGCATCGCAGCATCTCAAATGAGAGCCATAATGACATAATGAAACTATTGCATTCCCAAACATCAGTAGTTTGTTATTGTGTGTCATCTCTGAGACGCAGGTATATTTATTATGGAGGCTTTCCAAATTAACATTTTATTACTGATTCTTTGCACCACCTTCACCAAAAGGTGAAGATTTGTTTATCTTGATGGAAATGGGGCAAATGTTATTATGCAATACTTTAGGGTTGTGAAATGATTAATCGCATCAAAATAAAAGTCTGGTTTACATAATGTATGTGTGTGTGCTGTATATAATATAAATACACACACATCAAGTATATATTTAAGAAATGTGATATTTATGTGAAATATTAATGTTTATATATTATAGAAATATATATACAGTGTACATACAAATATTTCTTAAATATATTCATGCATGTGTGCTTTTATACACAGCACACACACATTATGTAAGCCAGTATTTATTTTGGATGCGATTGATCGTTTCACAGCCCTGCTACGATACTTACGCACAACTTTGGTTGGAAACGGCTAATGACACAAAAGTGCACTTCTGTGAGTTTACAAACAGACTGTGTTCCACATGTGCCTGAAAATAATTGACACAGAGTCCATTAAATGTATTTTTAGGCCACATAAATAATGTAACAAACTTACGAACGGTTTTTTGCATTTTATGCAGAGCGCATTTCTGAAATGAGTGCGGCGGTAGACGATCACTAGGCCGGGACAGTGGATCGATTCATCGCGATTCGTGGATCGGTTCCAATATTTTCCGAATACATTGCCATTCTCTCTCGAATTGATTCTGAGCTTAGTGTTTAACTGCAGATGGCGCTCTAGGCTAGTGTTTAACAGCGGATGGCGCTCTAGGCTAGTGTTTAACAGCAGATGGCGCTCTAGGCTAGTGTTTAACAGCAGATGGCGCTCTAGGCTAGTGTTTAACAGCAGATGGCGCTCTAGGCTAGTGTTTAACAGCAGATGGCGCTCTAGGCTAGTGTTTAACAGCGGATGGCGCTCTAGGCTAGTGTTTAACAGCCGATGGCGCTCTAGGCTAGTGTTTAACAGCCGATGGCGCTCTAGGCTAGTGTTTAACAGCGGATGGCGCTCTAGGCTAGTTTTTAACTAGCTTTGGAAGACCATTCACTGTTAAAAAATAAGCTCAGAATCGATTCGAGAGAGAATCGCGATGCATTCGTAAAATCTCAGAATCATTTTTCGATTTATAATCCCAGTGTAACGATTACCTAGCTTTACCGTGATAGCTTCCCGCTACGCCTTCCTCAAAACAAAGATGATTTCAGATCTCGGTCGCAGCGATGTCGTCGAACGTGACTTCGTTTCCGCTGCTCTCGTCGTCCTGTTCTCTCGACTCGAGCTCGAGTTTTAGTTCACGTAGCGATCGCTCCAGATCACGGTTTCTCTTGTACATCTGCACGTAGTTCTGCTGCAACTCCTTCTGGTATCGAATCACTTTATCTTTCTCCTCTTCCCAGCTCTTCCTCTCGCTCTCGAACGCTACGTCCCGGTCGGCCGCGTGCTTGCGTTCGTACGCGAGCTCGGCCTTGAGTCGCTCGATCTGATGCTTGGAGGCTTTCAGATCTTCTTTTTCGTGCGACGTCGACTCCTCCAGACGGCTCATCTTCTCTCTGAGGAGCTCGTTCTCGCTCTTGCGGCGCTGCAGCTCGTTCTCGCACACCTCGAGCTCCAGGGTTCGTGTGTGTGTGGTGGTGTGTGCCTCCTGAAGCTGACTCTGGCACGTCTTCAGCTCCACACACACGTCTCTCAGTTGGCCGCGCACCGACACCAGTTCACCGACTCGCAGAGCCAGGTCCGCCTGAAGGTCTTTCAGCTGCTGCTTCAGCAACGAGATCTCACCGGACTTCTGGCACACCTGAGCGATAAAGCCACAAATCACTTAAAACGTGGATGCAAACATCTTAAAGCTGTTCCATGTACATTTTTTCTCTCTACTAAAGAATAAAAATATCATATATTTGCATATATTGAGGAAACACGCCGAGTTCACACACTCGTTTCTCTGAACGCTTCTACGGCCGGTTATTTTACTGTGAAATGTGTGTTTCCAGGCTGGAATGTGTGTGTTTTGACGATGCTACACGTGATTCATTGTCCATTGCGCTCGCGACCCGCGTGAGCGTCGAGTCTGTGATATGTTGAACTGGACCGCAGTGCCGATCTCCACCACTAGCTGTCATTCTCACACACTGCACCTTTAACTATCGTTTCAAGAGGCTTTAAAGCATTAGTTCCCTTCAGAATGACAAATTTCCTGATAATTTACTCTCCCCCACTAAAACGCCAACGTCAAGGTAAAACAACAACATCCGACATCGTTGTTTATTTTTAATTTATTTTTTGGTAAATGCCGTTTGACTCAGTCTTTGCACGTTTGCATTGTAAACACTGGGTCTGTTCTTACGCCTACGTCACGCTTGACCTTTTAACCTGATTACGCAAGACAGCTCGTGCAAGACCAGAATTTGTGGTTTTAAAATGGGAATGGTCAATTTTGATTTCATGGGGACTTTAATGAAGTTAAAAATGAGCCTTTTAAAGTTTAACACCCCCCTAAACTCATCTTTGATCACCAAAATTGCATATTCCTTTAAAAAAAATGTCTTCATGCCTTAAAATATCTTGAATGTAACTCGACACCCTTGGTTCTATGAATATACAAATGAGCCCCGCCTCCACACACTCACTCAGAGATCCACTGGTTGACGATCACACGTTGATCTGATTGGTTACAAGGTCGTTTGTGACGTCAGAAACACCAGCGATTTCAAACGTGTGTCTTTGGTTCACTGAACCAGCTGAGAAACGCAAATCTTGCTTTTTTCTTAAGCATAGTCTCACAATCACAGTTAGTCCCTATCTGATACTTCCTACAGCGCTGTGACCGACTCCTCCTCACCTCCCACTTGCTCTCCTCGAGTCTGGGTCCGAGGTGTGTGTGCTCCCGCTCGTAGGAGTCCCACCGCTCCTCGAGTCTCTGGCGCTCCTGCAGGATCTGCGCCATCTCCTCGTTCTGCTTCTTCTTCTCCTGCTGGAGCGTAAACACCTGGAGCTGCAGGAGCTGATGCTCACGCTGAGCTTTATGGGACGCTTTCTGCATCTTAGCGGCGCACGTCTGTCTGAACTCCTCTATCTCCAGCTCAGTGCGCTTCTGCCTCTCCTCGTAAACCTAAACACACACACATATAATTTGTTAGAGGAAATGGTTCTATTTAGAACCAAAAATGGTTCCATCCCCCGCTTCATATATGGAACTCCAAAATGGTTCTATATAGAACAATTTTTTTTTGGTAGAAAGGTTCTATTGGCCTAGTATGGAACCCCAGGGTTCTATATAGAACCTAGAGGAACCCTTTTTTTAACCCTTTTTTTGCAAACACTCGTGAGTCATCGTGATACGTGACCCTGGAGCACGGGTCGCACGGGTGTATCTGTGGCACTAGCCAACAATACCTAAAATGGGTCAAAAATATAAATTTTTCTTTTATGACAAAAATCATTAGGATTCAGCGTTCACACACACCTGACAGATGGCGGATTCGTTCTCATCCAGGTTTTCCCGGAGTCGCTGTAGCTCCTCATCTCTCTCCCTCAGCTTCTCCTCCAGATCCCTCATGATGGTCTCGTAGACCTCGACGGGTGGAGGCGAAGGCCTTCCCGATCCCATATCCGACAGCATCATCTGTCCTCGGCCTCCCAGAGACCCCGAGCTCTTGCTGGACGACGAGCGCCCGCTGTCGGAGTTCGAGTGTGCGTGGGGTTTGCTCGCCTCGCTCTGGTTATACGCCGGGAGATTCGCTAACGAGTCGCGAGCCGCTTCCGTCATGGTGAAAGACTGGCTGAACAAACCGTTGCGAGCGCCGCTGTACGAGCTGCGCCGCTCCGTCGTCCTGCCGATGTCCTCGTCTTCCGGAGAAAACCTGCTGAGGTTTCCTTGGCTTCCCGAGAGACCGGCGCCGGGTCGCGGAGACAGGAACTGCGCGGCGTTCCGGCTCCTGGGAATGACGGGTTTGAAGGCAGTGGGTCTGATTATGGCCTGCTGAGCATTCTGGGAGAAAACATAATAACATAATTTTACTGAATAATTAAGTGAACCTAATTTGCTTTAAAAAACCCTCATTGCTTAAGGCTACTCTCTGCTGTCTCAGGTGACGATGACATCACTTCCTGTCGGCCACTGTAACTTCTGTTGGGTGCAATTCACAACCTCACCACTAGATGCCGCTAGAAATCACACACTGCACCTTTAAATAAATGTTCCAAATTTAACTTTGCAGTCATCAAGTGCTCACTTAATGATTATTAAAAATTCAATTGCATTAAATATGGATAAATTAAATGTAATCAAATTTCTAATATTGGGTGATATGATGCAATAAAAGAAAACGCTTTTTAAAAAAAAATACACTAACTTAACCTTTAATTTTCAACTATTAACTTAATTTTTAAATTAAATTAAATATTGATAAATGAATCGTAATAAAATTTTGTTGGCTGATATGATGCAGATTTAATTTTTAAAAAATAAATATTTATTTATTTAATTATTTAGCCAACTACTCTGTAATAATAATAAATAATAATAATTATAATTGATAAATTAAATGTAATCAAATTCTAATATTGGTTGATATGATGCAGTTTAATTTTTTAAATAAACGCTTTTTATTTTTGGGCTTTATCATGGTAGCGATAGGAGAGTATAGAGGGGAACGTGACGTTTTTATTAATCCCTAAACCTCACCCTTTCTTTTTCTTTTTTTCCATGTGAAAATTCTGATATTTAATGAAAAATTACAAAAAAATTTGTTTGCAAAAAAAAACAAAAACGATACGAATCCTTCAAAATAAGACTAGAAACACGCAATAAGAAATATTTACAAAAATTCTTTGACTGAACTACCCACCCGTTCCAACTGTCCCGACACAGGAACCAGTTTCGGAGGCCCGTCCGCACCAGCCATTCCCACATCCAAACGGTTATCATTCCAGTCCCGTATCAAGTCCTCATGGGAGTACGAGCGATTCCCGAAGCCCTTCGCCCTGCAGGCGATTCCTCTCCTCTTGCTGGACGGGGTCCGACTGCCGGCCTGTGACGCGTCGGATAACAGGCGTCCCGATCCCGGCGTTCCCTTGCGGAAGTTGGTACTGACCTCTATATTGTCCCGGTCGGGATAAGTGACGTGATTGGGCTTCATGGTGCTGACGGCTCCCATCGCTCCCATCAGGCCTGGTCCTGTGTGGTCAGTGGACACGGGAAGAGACTGGATCAGCGCCATGGCTGACGACCCGGGAGCTCAGAAAACCTGCAGACACACCAAACAACATATTCAGATATCAACAGACATCATTTTCACATGGGATTAATCTAGTTTGATCTGCCTTAACAGTTTCTAATCACTAAAGCTGATTAAACCGCTCCTACCGTTCATAACATCAACGTTCCCGTTTGCTTAAACTAAAATGTCGAGGAGAAACGCTGTTTAATTTCTGGGCTTCAGAACGGCTCAATGAATGACTTTTCAAACTGGTTAAACGAGTTTTAAAGGAGCTAGTCTGGCCATCCCAAACTGGGGTCATGAGTCGAGTCTGACCGTGTCGGGCAGTTCAAACCGATTATGATTCCTTTCATGGAGCAGAAATTACATATTCAACCCGTTAAATTTATAAGTTGGTATTTCCTCCTTAAAACTGCAGTGAACCAAAGACAGTCTCAAAAACACGCTTTGAAATCGCTGGTGTTTCTGACGTCACAAACCACCTTGTAACCAATCAGATCAACGTGTGATCGTTGAGTGAGTGGAGGCGGGGCTCATTTGCATATTCATAGAACCGCACATACTAAATGAGGCAAGGGTGTCGAGTTACATTCAAGATTTTTTTTTCAAGGAAAATGTTTCAATATATAGTTTTGGTGCGCAAAGATGAGTTATAAGGGATACAATTATTTGATTTTTTTATTAAAATGTAAATTATTGTGAATCATTCGTCATAAAAATAGAAACATGACTCATTAAAAGATTTACAGCGATCTCCTACATTTAAAAAGTGTCTCAACAACATGCTTCCACAAGCATTAAAAAATGAATTAATTCTTCCACTTATGGTAAGCGCGGTAATTTTCCAGTCCCTTCGCCGTCTCTGTTCCTCAGTGGTGGAATCAGATTTAAACAGCTCAACTAACCACAACCATAAACAAACACTCGCTATAATCGAGTCTGCTGCACTGTGAATAATTGCATGTGTTCCTGATTTGTAAGTGACTTTGAATAAATGTAAATCTGAAGCACTGACTGCAAACCATGAACTGGGTCAGTCGTCGTGCATCACACGCTTTATCACCGATACACATCTCGTCCTAAAACACACGGCGCGGATTACAACATTATGGAGTCGTATTCACTCTGAAACTGCAGAAAACACAGTGACTTGAGTGTAAAGCACTCCTACTTTCCTCTGACAAATCTGACATTTTCTCCAAGACAACAATGAGACTAAATGGAGAACAAAGAGGTTATTGCTTGAAGTCACATGCGCTTGCATTTGCCTTTTCCACACTGAAGTTCATCACAATACAGAAGTACAGCAAGCTGTGAATGTTGTTGACCTGTTTTGTGATGTATACCTAGAGATGAATCTGTTTCATCATTGCTCTGAGCTTCTCCACATTAGTTTAATAGCTCTAAACACTCCGGTTCACTCAGAACTGTGTTTTTACGGTTAAAAAAAGTCAGTCGAGGGAAAAAAAAACAAGGTCTCGAGACGAAAGTTGGACGTATTTTAACATTTCTATAACGCTGCGTCACCAGAACGTTATTTCTCCTGAGGAATATTAGGAGAAACATCTCGAGAGAAGGCGATACTTTACTTTACTTAAACATTGAGTCTCTTTAGCGAGAGAATGATTGGACTAAGGTTGCATCAAACAGACACAGTTCACACACACACACACACGTTTCTTCTTAAATCACATACCTGATGTTAAATCCTGCATGTCGCCCGGTTCTGTGACACTGATACTGATGTGTGTGTCCATCAGTCCGCTTCACTTTCTCTCTAGCTTCAGTCAGTGTGTGTGTGTGTGTGTGTGTGTGTGTGTGTGTGTGTGTGTGTGTCCGAGGGAAACTCATTTCTCCGCTGCACGTGTGTAATGAAGCTCTTTCCCTCCATCTCTCTCTCCTTCTCTGTCCTTCAGTGTCTTGATTCTTTTCTTGGTTACATCATGTACTCGTGTGTGTGTGTGTGTGTGTCATGTTGGGAAAAGTTACTTTGAAAAGTAATGCATTACAATATTGCATTACTCCCTAAAAAAGTAACTAGTTGTGTTGCTTAGTTACTTTTGCGTTTTTTTTTTAATCAAAAAAGTTTTATTTTTGGGCAAATGTAAAACCCTTTAAAAACAAAATTGAAATAATAACGCTGAAGGAAATGCAAATTGACGTGTAGAAATTTTAACACTTCGCCAATAAAACGAAATATCTAAAGTCATTTTTGCTTATGGTTTAACTGAATTATCGAAGATCAGCAGCAAGTGCATTGGTCAATAAAGTGAGATTAAATGCAAAGAAATATTTGTTTTATTTAACATATTTAATTATTTGAGGTTTACGTATTGTTCTGATTTTGCATTTCACTGATTTTATTCATTTTGAAGAATACTGGATCTTTTTTGTGCAAGAGAGATTAGTAAATGCACGCTCGCATTTAGTCTAGAACGACAATATGTCATGTTCATGTTCACACACACACAACGTCTCTGCATTTACTCACAATTTTTCTCAACATGAGCATAGGAGGGCTGTCAGTCAATAAATTGCGTTACTTATTTGAAAAAGTATCTTAGTATTTTACTGTAAATTTAAAAGTAATGCATTACTGTACTAGTTACTTGAAAAAAGTAATCAGATTACATAACTCAGGTTACATGTGACACACAACTCTGATTGTGGGAATTATTCCATGATTAAGTAATACTGACAACGCTAGTCCGTACAGAATGAGACAAAACCAAGCATTAAAGAAAGTCAAGATGTTTTCAAGAAGAAAGTCATTTTTTGTCTCTTTGAAGAAGCAGGATTATTCTCATGTAGTGATGCACGATATATCGGCCAACATATCGGTATCGGCCGATATATGTTCATTTTGAATGTTATCGTTATCGGCCTGGTAAGAAAATGTGGCCGATATATTAAAGCCGATAAATAATGTATTATTCCCTTCAGCTGAGACACTTGTTGAGAACTGTTTATGTTTTTGAATTTCTTGAAATATGATTGAAATCTCTTCAAAAAATGAAAATCTGGTTCGGGACAACATGTGCAACGCAAATCTGTCATATCGGCTGAGAACATTATTATAATTGTGCGCTTGGGACATGGATTTAATTGTGAGACTTTTGTTTTTGTAATCAGGCTCTCAAAATTAGATAAAAAATTTGGATTTAAGTTTATCAGCCGATATATCGGTTATCGGCTTTCAAATATAAAGAATTATCGGTTATCGGTATCGGCCAAAATTTTCATATCGGTGCATCACTATTCTCATGGTTTCTCGACCTGGAAATGAATCAAATCCTAAAATACCATAGTAGGCATTTTTATAATGAAGCTATATTTGTCAAAATATAAAACATTTCATATGGTAGAAATTGTAAATAAAAATTCTTTTAAAGATGTTTAAGTGTGAAAACGTCTCTCTAGCCTGTTTTAAAAGACACTTAATATTCAGTAATATTGTAGATTTGACTGCACTGACTCCTTCAGGCGCTGTCTACACCACACTGCGTTCATCTGAACACCTTTTAAGCGTTTTGGCTGTTCATTTACACACACAAAAACGTGTTTTGGGTGCATGAACGTCATTAAGTCTTAAGTCTACAGTGTTTAATCTAATGGCCTGACAGCAGAATAACAGCGTTTTTATTCGTTTTTGCGGATCCGTGTGCATGGGGATCGTTTTGGAAACGTCTCAGTTTTAAGCGTATCGTTGCGGTGTTAACGTACCCTCAGATGAGAATGAATTGAGCTGAATAATGACACTATTGTCTCCGTTAAGCCGTTTAATTGTTTAATTTTGCAACATTTAATTGTTATTTTCCTATTTTATTTCTGTGAACCTGCTTTGAAACTATCTGTACTGTAGCTGACTAACGATGCAACTAAACACACACAAGTGCAACAAGGCTTCATTAGCATTAAAACTACAAACGTGTGTTTCTGAACGCCTCCAGATGTGCATTTACTCCAGGATGTAATGTGAACGGTTCATAGAAGAGCTCATTTTGCATCTTTATGATTCACAACGTAAATACATCGTATGTAAACACACATCAGGTGATCCCAAAACCAGCCAATTAAGAGAAATTAGTTTATTAGATAAGTCATTTGCGTTCAAACCAGTGTGAGCAACACTAACTGTAAACCGAGAACGACAGTGACAAATGAAGCCGTAAATACAAACGCATTAAATTCATCATCACACTTCCAGAGGAAAGTTTTGAATGAGTGTGATGTGCTGGTGTATATATATAGCCTTGTGTAAGTAGGCTACAGCGTGCTGTGTGTCTCTCTCAGGTCCTGTAAGTGGGTCACTGGACACGGTTAAACTGGTTCTGCCGGCGCAGCGAAGCGACCAGAGAACAGAACCACACGAGACAAGAAAATATATTCATGATCAGACCTGAAAACACACACACACCTTTAGTCAACATTCATCCACACACTGAACAAGACAGCAAAAAAAACATAATGAATATTGTGCATGTCGTCGGTTCATTTTTTGATGGTCATTAAATGCTTTGCTGAGGTGAAATGAGACATTACGCACATTAAAAGCTGTTTTATTGACATATTTCCGTGGTTGAAACACTGATTGTCTTCAGGAAGTTGTTCTCTATCTTTTAAAGTTCGTTTGTTTGGTGCGGTAACTAGTAGTAAAGAGCAGGAGATGATCCGCTCACCATTCGGCTGCAATCCACATTTAATTTCAGACGTAAATGTATTCATTGCCGAAATGTTGTTGCATCACTAGTGAAAAGAAGGCATTGGTTTGATTGCATGAACTTTTCGTGTATATAAGAATAATTTTTTTATAATTTGCTAACAAGCATGTCATTGTTTCTGCCTTAAATTAATACATTTTTAGCTAACTGTGATTTCTGAAATACATATCACTCACAGATCACTCTAATGCATTTTCCGTAAACAATACGTATTGTGAAGAGCGCTATAAAAATAAATGTGAATTGAATTAGCTAAAATCAATGTGTAATTAAATGCAATGACCGTAATGTTAAGGAGAATTTGAATGTAATATTTGTTTTGTAGGCTTGAATATTGACCAGATCCTGAACCGGTGAATCTGAAGGAGTATTTGAGGCCTCGGCCCAGTTTGAGCTTGTGTTTCTGTGCCGGGACACGAGATCCGGACAGACCCGGTGCCGGCCGTGCCAAGCTCTCACTGGGAACACTGGCAACAACAGACCTACTTTACACAGCCAAAAACACTGGGGTTTAACCCACGAGAGGCCTGCACTGATGATGTTAGTCCCCATGAGATCAAAAATGATTGTTTATTGTAAATGATTTATAGGTGCATAGATCATTATTGTGTTCATAATGTTGAATCTGAATCAGTGCCTTTTGCAGCTTCTCTGATGATGTGGGCGGGGCTTTAACCTGTCACTCACAACCATCCATTCAATTCCCCACAGACACAATCAAGCCCCGCCCACATGTGTTCTTGTTCCTGAAGCGTTTCCCTCGATATACGACACTATAGAGGAGAAAGGAAGACTTTAATTCACCCCATAAAGTCCCTATTATGTTCTGTTTAAACTGATCAGTCATGCATCTCTTTGCTGTCCATACAACAACAGTCCAAATTGTCTGCAAAGCTCTAAAAGATCCTACAAAGTAGCATAACAATGCATAAGTCTGTGCACCAAAATAATAATATAATTATCCGTGATGACTTGATTTAAAATACAATGCATACGCTTGTTTCATTTTATCGTGATGTTTCATGATTTTTAACTCCAGGACTTCATATAATCGGCTGGACTTCTGCTTATGTTTTTAAACAGTAAATAATCTCCAATCTGCGAGCGCTAACTCTCACCAGCGGCTTCCTCTGCGCTAACGACGGCTCTATGAATAGCGAGTGTATTAATAGCGTTTACAGAGAACTATGGGTTATGGGAAGCCACGCCTGATTTATGTTCAGATCAAATGCGATCTAATTATATTAATGTATTACAGAACAAACTCGATGAAAGAGGCGAAGCGAAGCCTATTTTAGGACCATTAGCGTGTTTGGTTTGTTCGCTGTGATTAGATTGATTGAGATGTGGGGGTGGAATGGAGCTTGTAAGGGTCATTTTCTCTCATTTTTCTTTTTGTCACACACACACACACACACACAGATTATTATTTCCTGAGAAACCTTGAGACGCTCTCAGAAGACCAATAACGAGAACATCAACAAGTGGCTGCACAGGAAATGAGGTCATCAAACTGTGTGTGAGAGTGTGTTTGTATGCACATGTGTGTGTTTCAGAGAGAGAGAGGGTGTGTGTGTGTGTGTGTTTACAGACTGGAGGAACACCAGATGTGTGTTAGACCATCATGAGCTTCAGCCACACAGAATAACTTAGAGAGTTTCACTGTCCGCAACCGTAAACGCCTACAAACCTGAAACACTGGAACATGAAGCTCAATAATGAGAATAAAGCCTCTGGTCCTGATTGGCTGAGCAGCGTCTCTTAGCTCCGCCCTCAAACACTAGTGTATCTGAGACTGGAAGAGTTCGGCTCGTGTTGTTCATGTTTTCTGAGATTGATACGGTGAAACCCACGCCATCGTCACTGTTCAGATCACTGTGATCAAGAGCTGAGATTCAGATATGATAATGAGCGTTCGCTTTCTGACCAATCAGAGCAGAGCAGCTCTCAGAGAGGTGGGGCTTAGAGTGACTGAGAGGAAAGAATTTCCTGAGCAATAAGGACATGTTGTTCGCTTGCAGTTTTTCTGACAGGTGCGCTGGTTTGTTATTATGAATCAGATCTCGGGGCCGGTTGTGTGTGACGCAGGGGTTATAGACGTGTGTGTGCAGAGCGGTTCCGTATAACTGAGTCCGTTCAGCTCTGAAAGGCAAGAAGTGTGTGTGAATGTGTCCCGTTACGATGCAGACTCTCCTTGTTTAACAGGGTCTTAATGAGAAGCAGAAGGTCACACCCAGATCGCCCGGATTAGGAGAGAGAGCGATTATGGCAGAGCGGATATCTCGGATGAATACAGTAAACACCAGTAATCAACACGGAGACGGCGTCCACTAATGTCTGTGCCTCACGCATGTTTGACTCAAACGTATTGTGACTGAACGACATGCACTGAAGTCACGTGACAACATTGTTTATCGTGGAATGTGGAATGCAAACGTCAATATATATATAAATACAAAGTGACCAAAGAACGCCTGCTGGTTAATTTACTATATTCACTTATTAAGAGTAGGCAGTGTGCGCTGCACAATATTCACAGTGAGGAGAATTGTAATTACTTAATTTAAAAATAAGTAGAAATAATGCAAGATTGGTCACGTCAGAGGTCGCTCGTTATGCGTCGGGTCAGAGGTCACTCGTCATGTGTTGGGTCAGAGGTCACTCACCATGCGTCGGGTCATAGGTCACTTGTCATGCGCTGGCTCAGAGGTCACTCGTCATATGTTGGGTCAGAGGTCACTCGTCATGCGTCGGGGCAGAGGTCACTCATCATGCGCCGGCTCAGAGGTCAATCGCCATATATCAGGTCTTAGGTCACTCATCATGCATTGGGTCATAGGTCACTCGTCATGCACCGGCTCAGAGGTCAATCGTCATATATCAGGTCTTAGGTCACTCATCATCCATCGGGTCATAGGTCACTCATCATGCATTGGGTCAGAGGTCACTCGTCATGCACCGGCTCAGAGGTCACTAGTCATACGTCGGGTCAGAGGTCACTCGTCATGCGTCAGGTCAGAGGTCACTCGTCATTAGTCAGGTCAGAGGTCACTCGTAATGCTTCTCGTTAGAGATCATGCATCGTATCAAAGGTCACTCGTCATGCGTCAGGTCAGAGGTCACTCGTCATGCATCGGATTAGAGGTCACTCGTCATTAGTCAGGTCAGAGGTCACTCGCCGTGAGTTAGGTCAGAGGTCACTCGTAATGCTTCTCGTTAGAGATCATGCATCGTATCAAAGGTCACTCGTCATGCGTCAGGTCAGAGGTCACTCGTCATGCATCGGATTAGAGGTCACTCGTCATTAGTCAGGTCAGAGGTCACTCGCCGTGAGTCAGGTCAGAGGTCACTCGTAATGCTTCTCATTAGAGATCATGCATCGGATCAAAGGTCACTCGTCATGCATCGGATTAGAGGTCACTCGTAATTAGTCAGGTCAGAGGTCACTCGTCATGCGTCGGGTCAGAGGTCACTCGTAATGCTTCTCGTTAGAGATCATGCATCGGATCAAAGGTCACTCGTCATGCGTCAGGTCAGAGGTCACTCGTCGTGAGTCAGGTCAGAGGTCACTCGTAATGCTTCTCGTTAGAGATCATGCATCAGATCAAAGGTCACTCGTCATGCGTCGGGTCAGAGGTCACTCTTTCAATGAACTAGACTCCTGTATGGCCGTTACCGGAAGCCAGTGATCATAGTTTATAAAGTTATTTAGATGGATATTTGTCTTGGCTTCAGAAGGCCTTATAACCCCTGCAGGCGTATGGATTACTGTTGTGATGATGGATTCAAAATCTCACGCTCCATTCACTGACATTATAACGCTGGCAAGACCCAGGATATAACTTTAATATAACTATAATATTTTTAATATAACTCTGATTGTGTTTTGCTGAAATAAGTCATAAACACAAGGATGGCTTGAGGGTGAGTCAATAAAGGCATATTTTTCATTTTTGGGACTAAACTATTCCTCTAAGTCATGTCCCCTATGGAGAAAATGTTCCTGGATTTCATGCATTACAACCGATACTTTCTGAATGCATTTGAATGAACAAAGAAACTCTTTACGATTACAGATAGTGTAGTTGCAACCTATCCCAGCCAGACCTGGGCCATTTGACGTCCATTATTAAACCACACTGACCATTCGTAAAAAAATTTAAAAATACTGCAGTATTTATTATAAATTATTTATAGATGCACATCATTTTAAATTCATGAGTCTCATAATAATTAATAATAAAAACCAATCAAAATAATTATCTTCTCTGATGACGTGTTTACTGGCAAGAGGGCGGGGCAAACCTGTCACTCACATGAGATCCACCAATAACAAACCACAACCATACGATTAATTGCGTTCCCTCTGTGTGTGTGTGTGTGTGTGTGTGTGTGTCAAGGTTTAAAATCTCCTGTTCTATCTATAGTATTTGATCGATTGACCAAAAGAACATCAGAGGTTAATCGAAACTTCATGTGACAGCTGGAGTCAACAGTACCGAGTTAAACGCTAAACTAACGAAGAAGGAAGTTTGTGCTGTTTATTGTAAACAGACAGAGCTGACATGTTAAGACCTCTATTATAATCACTGAACTTATCAGTTATGATACGAATAATAATAGTGAGTGACTGGTAATACAGATGAAGGGTATTTTAAAAGATATTTCCTCACCCAAATAACTTTTCTGTGTCGTAAACCGAAGAAACATTCACGCTTTCAAAACAACCTGAGGAGGAAAAACCTGCTTCAATGTCAATACGAGGCGCTCGCGCAGTTCATAACTCATCTCATCTGTAAACATAATCATAAAGTAGGTCATCTGATTATTGAACAGAAGAATCGCCTGTACTCACCATACTGTATCTCACGCGGGGTTTCTTACTGTCCCGGTTTAATATCGTTCACTTTCTGCGCTTGTTCAGCTGTGGCTGAAGTTCCCGATGCGCGTCCCCGATCGCCACTCCCCCTTCTACTGTCCGAGCGTTACAGTTGCCTCGTGAATATTAATGACACCCTGTGGCGCTCGGCTTCACTGATTGGCTAAGAGCCTGGCGCTGGTGGGCGGGTGCTACTGAGATAGCGAATTAACTCTGTAGAAAGGGGTTGGTACAATTAATATTCATAACGTTTCGTGATTAGACTGTCCATGACGATTATCAAAACGTCAGCGCGACCTAATTAATATTCATAAGCTAACCTTCGCTATAGTAGTGTGTACAAAGAGGAATTTACGCTTTTTGTCCTTTATCACAGACATTTACAATCACACTCACTTTCTCATACGCATACACACACTCTCTCTCGCACAAACACACACACTTCCATATATCTTACATTGTAAATACCTCAAACACAACAAGGACCGCATCACTAAGATGTTTTTTTTCATTTGTTCATTTTTAATGAATGTAATAGTTGAAATGAGGAAATAAGGATTCAGACTATAGACATAGGCCTCTTCCCTCGAATGTGAATCATTTTTCCAGGTTTCCCTTGTTCATAGAAAACCTGGGATTTACATGTAAGCCGTTTAGCAGCCGCTCTGACAGAGGGACGCGCGGAAGCCATTGATAATACTGTTAAATCATATTAAAAGCAACGAGAAAAGTTGATAATTGTACTCTTCATCATTCCCCGAAGCCTCTTCTTCAGCCGATCTGGACGTCGGGTCTCAGGGTCTCAGGCGCAGGAAACCAGTGTCTGGATATTTATGAGCGTCTCAGACATGCAGGACTGGTCTAACAACTTCTGATCGCCATCTGATGACGGAGATTCCAGGCGTTCCTGAGCTATGTAGATCACACACACACACACACACACACTTCTGTAAACCTCTATCACACACACTTCTATAAATTGAGTTCATTTTTTTTACTGGTCGTCACCTGTATGAATGCATGAGGACCCACTCACCTCTTCATCAGTGGAGTGGAGTAGTGTGTGTGTGTGTGTGTGTGTGTGTGTTGAGCTTCGATCTCGGCTGAACATGCAGACACACACACACACACACACACACACACGGATCAGACAGAGCAGAGTTCAGGAATGACGGGGGCAACCAGAGGCATTGTTCATTGTTATTCCCACCGCAATTAGTCTCCCACAGTTCCAACGGACTTCAGTGTGTGTGTGTGTGTGTGTGTGTGTGTGTGTGTGTGTGTGTGTGTGTGTTGGGAATAGATTTATGTTGTTATATTATGGATGCATACACTACCAGTCAAAGGTTTTGGATCGGTAAGTTTTGTAATGTTTTAAAAGAAGTCTCTCCTATGCGTAACACTTCCTCATTAGAGAGAAACACAGGTGTGTGTGTGTGTGTGTGTGTGTGTGTGTGTGTGTACAGAAGTCAGCTCACACACACTTTCATGACTTCCCTAGCAAAGTTTCAAACAATGGTGCATCTTCCTTGTTTCTCTGTTTGTGTTGCCTGCTTATTTTTGTGTTGTTTCTCACTGTATTTTTTTTTACATTCTTAAAAATGACATCTTGCTTTAGTAAAGTTAATTAGCAATTTCCTGAATAAAGTTCTAACATCATTGAAGATTATACACTGATCCCGAGGCTTTTCACTTCCATTAATCATCCATATTCCTGATTCCTGATCTGTGTTACATTGGAGAAATGTTCCTGATTTCCATTATTCAATTACACAAAACATCTCGTGTTTATTGAGAAAGTGATATTTAAAGAGATTAATCTACAGAAGGTGAATCTGCAACTGTTACGGGAATGTTCTCTGACACAAGTAACATTTAAAAATGTGACAAACTTCCAACTGAAACATTTCAGAACAAACGGCGGGAGATTCTCCATCACTTCTTCTTATACTGTGTTTTGCGTTCGGAGAGATCGGGTGAGTAAACGAGTAAATGATTCATTTTGGGTGAACTTAAACTTTAATATGTTGTTCAACAATAGCATACTTTTGAAATTGAGGTGTTCAGTTACACACAGGGCTATTGTGCCATCTGGCGGTCATCATTAAAATCATCTGGGCGTTTTTGTTTTTAATTTATTTTATTTTTAATTTTTTTTACATTTGGTTTAGCCAGTCAGTGTTTTGTGTTATTGTTAATAATTATAATGATAATAAAACTCATAGTTTCTAGCGCACTTTGTGTTTTTTATTGAAGACCACACGAACTGTAACATGATTCCCTGTGCTTAGTTTTCATTGTTTGTTTTCGTCTGGTTATAAAGAGTCGTGTAATGAGTTTACTGCTGTGGTAATGACGTAGCTTTTCCGTTTTTTGCGTCACGCATGTGCGCGCACCGGCGGACACGCGCAGCGCTTCCCACGAGAGAGAGCGTGCGCGCGCTCATTCAGTGATGGATCAGATCGGCGCTGATCGCGTCGCTTATAATCAGGATTTCACACACAAGGTAATAATTATTGATCAATCAATAAACCGACCGCTGCAAGTTTGTTTATTGATATCGATATTTCTGCCAGCTGTTTGACAAAATCTGAATGTGCGTGGTTTTGTGATATTCATTTCATGCGATGCCGAGACTTATTTGTCCAGGTGTTCATAGACAATATTAATCAGGCATAACGCAACACATTATGGATAACGTTAAATTATTTTCCACTGTCAGTCGCACAGAGATTCTTACAATCTTGATAATATCTGAAAAGTGTCTTATCTGATGTTGTTTATAGTGTTTTATGATGTGACGATTGTGATTATAGTGTTATGATAATGTGATTATGGTGATTATAGTGTTATGATATGTGATTATAGTGTGTTATGATATGTGATTATGGTGATTATAGTGTTATGAAAATGTGATTATGGTGATTATAGTGTTATGATAATGTGATTATGGTGATTATAGTGTTATGATATGTGATTATAGTGTGTTATGATATGTGATTATGGTGATTATAGTGTTATGAAAATGTGATTATGGTGATTATAGTGTCATGATATGTGATTATAGTGATTATAGTGTTATGATAATGTGATTATGGTGTTATGAGTTATCACCATAATCACATATCATGCTATTATATGTGATGGTAATTTTAAGATATCCGATACAGTGTATGTGATTATGGTCATTAGTGTGTTATGATATATCATGATGATGATTTGAGTGTGTTATTAATGTGATTAATGATTATGGTGATTAAAGTGTGTGGTGTGTGTGTGTGTGGTTGATATGCTCTTATTGTTATGGTGACCATAGTGTATAATGTGTTATATAATGTGATGGTGGTGGTTATAGTTTATGTTTTATGATAATGGTGATTAGAGATTTATGATATGCGATTATGGTGATTATTGAGTATGTGTGATGATGGTGCGTTATGATTTTAATGGTACACACTCAGTTACTCACACTCTCTTACTCACACACATGCACACACACTCTTTTACTAGCATGCACTCACAAACACACACTGAGTGGCTGTTTAATGTGTGTGTGTGTGTGTGTGTGTTTGGGCCTCGGGTCTCTGGATGGGTTTGTTATTCTCTGGTTTTAAGTGTGTGTTATATAACTGAATAAAACTGTCTAAACAAACACACACACACACACACACACAGTCACAGTGTTTCCTTCCTCCTCAAAGCCAACAATTGATCTCACACACGAGACAGATTTCTGACACTCGCTGAGAAACTAAAATATCAGAATAGAAACAGTTCGTCAGTGTGTTCCTGATGAGTGGAGCATCTGTGTTTCTTCTGCCTAATTACTTCCTGTACGTCACACACTGCGTTGCTATGGCAACAGCACACCTCCATCAGCACCAGCACATGGAGACGTTTCTTCACTACTCATGTCCTTAAATCTTCTATAGTTCCCCTATTCTGAGTGATTTCTGTACCTCTCTCTCTCTCTCTCTCTCTCTCTCTCTCTCTCTCAGACTATCCTGGTGGGAGACAGTGGAGTGGGAAAGACTTCTCTACTGGTTCAGTTTGATCAGGGGAAATTTATCCCGGGATCTTTTTCTGCCACGGTGGGAATCGGGTTTACGGTGAGCAATCATATCAGAAACACGAGAGAGAGAGAGAGAGAGAGAGAGATGTAGATTGAGATTAATAATGTTGTGATTCACATTCACTGTTTTTCTCTCGTCAGAATAAAGTTCTTACTGTGGATGAGCTGAAGGTGAAACTACAGGTGAGACACACACACACACACACACACACACGAGACATTGAGAATCAGCTGATGATCATCAACGGCTGGTGTTTGTGTGTCAGATCTGGGATACGGCGGGACAGGAGAGATTCCGCAGCGTCACACACGCGTATTACAGAGACGCTCAGGGTGAGACACCATCGGTGTGTGTGTGTGTGTGAGTGAGTGAGTGTGTGTGTGTGTGTTACTGTAATATAATGATGTGTTGATCTCTCGCAGCGCTGCTCCTGCTCTATGACATCACCAGCAAGTCCTCCTTTGATAACACACGGGTACGAGCTCCACACACACACACACACACACACACACACACAGATAATTCAATATTTACTTTCATCCTCCTGAGGGTTGCAGACTCCAGAGAGAATGTGTGTGTGTCTGTGTGTGTTTTAGAGTATTAGAGGCTTCTGATTGGTTGGGTGTTGTGTTGTAGGCGTGGCTTACTGAGATCCACGAATACGCTCAGGATGATGTCGTCATCATGTTGCTCGGAAACAAGGTAAGAGGACTTTCAGCTCGAGCGCAGGTTTATGAATGATAACTGTAACTGTACATGTGTGTGTGTGTGTGTGTGTGTGTGTGTTCAGTCGGACATGAGCAGTGGGAGAGTGATCCGGCGCGAGGATGGAGAGAAGCTCGCCAGAGTGAGTCAATCTATATTAAAATATATATTCATTTAATTATTTGCATGAATTACATTATTTATTTATTTTATATATATATATATATATATATATATATAATTTATAATTAAATATATATATATATATATACAATTATGTTCAATAGATAATATGTATATATGGAATATAATTGTAAAGTTAACTTTAAATAAAATTATATATATATATATATATATATGCTCTATTATGCTCTACTGGTAATTATTCATTAATTTGATTAATTATAATCAATTAAATCATCATCATAAATCATTATAATACATACCTTTATTTTATATACATCTTTTTTTCTAAATATGATCTACTGGTAAACATTTATCAATTTAATCTAAGATTTTTGTAGAGTTGACATGATTCCCAAACTTTAAGGCCTTAGTTCTCATTTAAAGGCCTGTAAACGTGTCTTTATCAGGAGTACGGGGTCATTTTCCTGGAGACCAGCGCCAAGACCGGACTCAACGTGGACGAGGCCTTCACGACCGTGGCAAAGTGAGTTAAAGAAACTCTATTAAAATATAAAATCAATATTAAAATGGTGTGTAATTCTGTCCATCACAGGGAGCTGGTGAGACTCGCCGTCCAGACGCCCGTCCAGCCCCGCTTCGAGCTTCAGGAGCTGATGGAGCCGGAGAGAGAGACGACCAGCTGCTGCGGGGCGAACTAGAGGAAGAGGAGAGATCTTCATCACTCTGAGCTGCACTTCTCATCACTAACACCAGGTGGCGCTGTGAGCCTCTGACTGGCACTGACACGCTGCAGAAATGCTCTTCTTACTCAGTGTTTGTGTCTTGTTTCTAGTCCAAATATCATAAAATTACTAAATCAAGAAGTATTTATTAAAGGAGTAAAATGGCATTACATATTATGTCTAGTTTTCTGGCAATATTCATCAAAATGAAGTGATTCGTTGATTTAAAAAAGCAACATTATCTGCCAATGGCGTCAGACATATAATGTTAATTCAAACAGGAATTAGATCATTTTACTTGTTTTAAGCACAAACTCGCTTCATTTGGATTTATATTCCCAGAACACAAGAGATAATATCTAATGGCATTTTACTTCTCTACTAAACGCTTCTTGATTTAAGAATCTTCAGATATTTGGACTGGAAACACTGAGTAAGAAGATCATGGTGGAAACCAGTTGTATAAAGTAAATAACATTTCTAAACGACCTATTACAGAACCGACTGCTGTAAAGTATCTTATGAAGTCCACCTATAATGTGCTTTACACACTCGTGATGTCTAGAACAGGTTTTCCTGCTTGAATGTTGATTAATGTTGAGTTGCGGCTCCTCTCTTCCCAGTCTGTCAGTAACGCTCTGTTCACTTCCTGTCTCTATGAAGCCCCTCCTTCTGAAAGCACACTGTGCTCCGATTGGTCGGCTGGAGTGGTGTGTTGTGATTGGTCGAGCGCTGAGTGTGTTTGGGAAATGTCCCGCCCCTTTCCATAACCGCCAGTTTAACACACTACTAACTAACTCAACCAGGCCCCGCCCCTTTATTCTGCGCATAAATTATTAGTGTCCCGGAAGAGTTTAAGAGAGTCCAAAACATCCACTGGTTAAAGATCTACTATAATATTTTGAATTTTTTTGTGATTTCCAATGCGTCTTTTGAAGGACTGTTAATGGAGGGAAAAAGCTTTGTTGGTTTTAACATGCTGAACTTTGACCCCTGGTTTCATGTGTCCACAAAACATATCACACAGTAAATAGATCAATGTCACTAACGAGCTTAATATCCATATTATCAGCGAGTGTTTCTGGGCCTGTTTACCTCATGCTGAGGAAGAGCTCTAATGCTGCGTATTAATATCAGGATCTCCACTGAGAATATTATGCACCAGTTCAATATTGCAAATCATATTTCAAGAAAATATGCATTTTTCCTGCTTTGCTGTACAACGATTAAATTGTTCTTTGCATTGAATTAATATTGTTAATGAATTTACGAGAATATGCATTTATGGCTGTCTGTGATGATGTGTCCCTGCCTGCGTGTTTATATCCGAAGCAGATTTTATTATGAAATTATGAAACGCTATTTTGTAATGCATCCGTTTACCTGAATCAAAACACTTTGCACAGTTTTGTGTCGAATGTCCTCAGGTGTTTTCATGTGTTTGGAGTGTGTGTGTGTGTGTGTGTGTGTGATGCTTTATAAAAGAGCAGTTGTGTGAATCTGTTCCTCACAGATGTGTTTTGTTATTAAAGAATGTTTTATAAATTCAGTTTGATCGTGTTTCATTCACACTATTCTATGCAAATATTTTTATTTTGCACAATTCCTATGAAAAATTTAATTCACAGATTTTCTAATATTTCAGATCAGTATATTGATTTCTAGAATGTAAAAGCATAATGACGTGATTTGTATTTTTTTTTTTTTTTCACATACACATGTCTTTGTGGAACCTTTACAAGATTATCTTTGACTATTAAATCCTTTTTGGATCTAATTCCATCAAAACAAATTGATTAATATTTTACTTTTTAAAATGGCTCACACACTACCTATACATTTGAATAAGAAAATAAATAATTGAACAAATGTTCTTAATTTAATGTAATGTTCTATTGCAGCGCTTGTTTTCACCGCATGGTGTCGCCAAAGTCAGTTTATTCGCCATAATCCTAGTTTCTGTGAGCTCGATTGGCGTTTCTTTCATAAATAACTCTCTTTAGATGTAGACAAACAATCATTGTAATCCATTAATAAATTTCAATCTATTTCTCTAAATGGTTATTATATTATCTGTTATTTAATTCCTCTTCAGTGCGTCAAGGGGAAATGAGTTCATAATAATTGCAGATATTGTTTATTTGTGTTTTTGTATTGTGATTTCCCACTCTCATCTGATGGCGTTCCTCAGACACTGTGTGTGTGTGTGTGTGTGTGTGTGTGTGTGTGTGAACAATAGTGTTTCCTCATGGCTGCAGGTCATGATGTCTCACATCTGTAACGGATATGTGTGTGTAGAGCAGGAACAGCAGCCGAAGAGCATTGTGTCTTTCTGCTGACTCTCATCTCTGAGGTCAATGATCTTACACACACACACTCTCTCTCTCTCTCTCTGTCACACACACACTAACACACACATAAACACAAACAAACTCTCTCATTCACACAAACACTCTCTCACACTAACTCTCTAGCTCTCTCTCTCTCTCTCTCTCTCTCTCACACACACACACACACACACACTTTCTCTCTCCCATACACACATAAACACTCTCTCTCTCTCACACACACAATGTTACTCAAAAATATATTTCAAAAATTCCCATAATATTTACAGTACCGATTAGTATATTTAATTAGTGGTGCTCAGTTAAATAATGATATGTTATTATATTATTCAACCACAGTATTCTGTGTAAAGCTGTGTGTGAGTCGTGACTCGCTCCTTCACTGACCGTCACGGTCACACGTGTGTCATTCTCTCCACTTCCGGTCCAACTTTTGCTGCTTCCGGTGTCTGAGCATCAAACTCCCTCGCTGTCCTGACAACTGGCTAATGTCAACTAATCAACAGGTAAAAAATTAACATTGCCAAAGCACACACGATACTCATATGTTTGATACAATGATAATATCGAGAAGGAAATGGCATAAAAGTACTTGCTTGTATTTAAATTAATATCTATAATAAGCCGAGCCTTCAAGTTCACTCGGTTCTGGTTCTGACTCGAGCAGTTCAGTCAGTGAGTTGGTGAATCGGTTCGTTCGAAGCTCCTCCGAGAACCGAGTCTCTCAGCGGGTGTGTTTGCACTGCGTTTATTCTGGAGTTAGCTGTGTTCTTTGTCAATCCTCTGATTAGATTAGTGGGTGTGATGAAGTTGGCTTGGTTTACTCATCAGGATCAATAGTTCACCTTTGAAACTCTGCATACATGTGAGAGAATAGCTTATCGTGTCAGAACAGCGTCCTGATTTGTTTAGAGGCCTAAATCGAGTTCGGCTGAAGATCTGGCGACTCACGGGCCTTGAGATGATCCCTGAGTCTGAGCTGAAGGACTGCGGGGTCTCAAGAGCACACACACACACATCACATTCAGTGCGCACACACACGCGTGCATTGTGCACAATATTATAGACTCAAACACACCATATAGACACACATCACATTCAGTACACACACACACACACACTTATGTGCACCATATTATAGACTCACACACACACACGATTCCCAGAGAATAAGTGAGAATCCCTCTCATGCAATCGAGTTCCCTTTGGATACTCCTGTGCCGAATGCCGGGATGATGTGCATGTTGTGGGGCGATAAAACACACTCTGTGTTTATGAAGATTGATGGAGTGATGCAGCAGAGATGACCAGCAGGGGGAGATGCTTTCTGTTCAGCTTACTGACACACACACGTTTACAGTGGATGATGTGCATATATGTGTTCATATGTTCATATATCAATAAGCAACATGTTCTCAAACTCCAGACCCAGCTCAGATTATGAAGCACGGCTTTAGCAAGACAATTTGATATCTGAAAATATATTTCTGAATGGCCGTAATTCCATAATGAAGTCAGTGCAACAGAAGAAGCTGGACTCTCAGTTCTCTCAGCAGAAAACTGCTGTGACAATTTTATAATACAATTTTTCACTCAGAAATGACTAGTCAATTTCAGAATGGATTATAAAGAAATGGCAAGTATTGAATTAAAAATGAAATTTTGAAATAGACTGAAATAGTTTTTTCTTGTTAAACACAAACATATGCCTACATAATAATACATTGAAACTGAATAATTGCATATGTTTTTATTTTTATTTTCAAAATTCTGACCAAATCAGACCAATATACTGTATACAACACACACAAAAAAACGTGATTAAGTCCAGATTTGTGTCAAAACCAATTTAAGTATTTTTCTGGATAAAGTTTCTAATGTGTATTTATCAGTTTTTATGGCTTTTGCTAATAGAGTGGCGAAGTTACGACGTCACTCTGTAGGCCAATGTGTGATGTAGAGCGAACAGTCGCATGACATTTACGCCTCATCTGATTGGCTCAAAAAAGTTTCAAAAGGATTTTGGGTGCGTCAGCCAAGCAGCGGCCATTGAGATGAATCAACGGAGAACATCAAGTACATTGGAAATACAAAATTCTGTATTTAATTCAGATCAAACAGTGATAGAAATTTGTCTTAGATTAAAAAGGCTCACATATACACAATCACACACATCGCAAAACACAAAATAAAGGTTAAATAAAAAATAGAAATAAATAAAACTCAATGACATCGCTGTCGATTGGGCACAGCTGATTGGCAATGGTTGATAGCCAATGGTGCTTAACATTCAAATTCTTGCCTACCGAAGCACACACACACACACACACCAGCTCCACCTGCATAGATCCACAGGTAATGCTTGTACTTTAGATCGCATGTTGCATCAGTGTTTGATCAGATGATTTAAACATGTCCGATTGTCTGTTCTGCTTTTCTGTATGGTCTCATTGTGTCATTAAGCACTCATTAATACCCTGACGGTGCACTTTAAACACACACACACACACACACAGACGGGCAGACAGATCACTTCTCTGAACGCTCTCTGTTTGAGTCTGCCGTTTTGAAATGACCCAGTCTTGGCTGATCGCTCACGGCTCATTTAGAAAGCAGAAGTGAAACGCTCCCCTCTTTCCAAATCCCTCACACTCGAACACGAGCAACAGACAGATCTGTCGTCCTCTGATAGAGTGTGTTTGGGTCCAGACAGACATATGCGTCGCCTGATAGCAGCTCCTGTGGGTGTTCTCCTCCGATGCGCGCTCTCTCTTCTGCAATCTGATCACACACAACGAAGCCCTAAACAAACTCTGACTGAAAGGAAGTGATAAACAGCGTTTCCTGTAAAGCGTTGGCTATGATAACAGGTCTCATGGACGGCAGTGTGAGTCAAGGTTCTTCAAATGAAAGCCTTTTTCCCTTCGCCACAACAATCGGCTGTGGTCAGAGGTCACGCTGGAAACAATAAAGACACACTCGCCGTTCCCGACGCGGAAAACATTCCTGCGGGGAAAACCAAAACCTGAACGAGAGTGAGATATATATATATATATACGAAACACCTTGTTCATTCTGTCCGTTCATTAACACACGAGCGTCGTCATCCAGGCCTGAAGTTCACATTACCTCACACACACATCTAACAACACACTCTTTTACTGCCACTGCTCATTCAACTTACCTGTTATTATCAAATAAATGTACGTAATGTTCATCTGACGTTTAATTGACTCTAAAATGTTTTTTTTTTATTATCCTTGAATTTAATTTTTTCATTTGTTTTTGTTTTCGGTAGGATTTACTTCACCATAAAATTATTTTTAGCAGTGTAAATATTCTTAAAACAAGAAACGGTAACTAGGGAAGCAAAACAGCGTGATATAGGCCTATTATGTCTTGTTTCCTGAGAAATGTTTAAAAATGAAGTGAGTTTTTGCTTAAAATATAAGCCAATATCTGCCAGATCAGAAAAAAATTCTGACCTCATTGGCAGATGTTTGTTCTTGTTTTATCCACATCCACAAACTCACTTTCTTTCTTTTTCCGGTCTTAAATCATTTTGCTTCTCCAGTAAATGTTATTAATTCAGGGTTGTTATAGTTAAAACCCGTGTTATTAGCGACACCAGTGGCCGTTAAGTGGAACTGCAGTTACTTCCGGGTTCTGGACTGGCTGCAGTAACACGTCTCTGTCCATGCGGGGGCGCTCGCGGTCGAGTGCAGAATGAATGGGAGTCAATGGGGTTTCACCCCCATAAATCCACTTTTCTCAGGATGTTATTTTTTGTCAAGTAATTTGAAAGTTGCATTCAAAAGGGAGGGCTAAGATAATACACTCAGCTGAAAATTGCATTTTTAAGTTCACTTATCTGTTAAAAATCCGTTCAAAACTGTGATGACGTCACACAATAGCAGAATGCTAGCGTGATCCGGCCAACAACAGCCTAACCTGTAAGAAATCAAAAGGACATAAGTACTCGTTGATTCGAATTTTGGCCTATAATCTATATTGAACTTGCGGAATCAACAATAAAATCTATGTTAATTTAACGACAAGCAGGTGAAAGAGACACATTTAGCCGTTTAGCCCCATAGACTCCCATTCATTCTGCTCTCGCCCGCGATCACCTCCAGTGGAATTCTAATGGAACTGCAACCAGGATGATACACAACGGCCTGGTAGAAACTTAATGCTCGTGCTCGTGAACACGTGACGCACGCGATAAACACACGACAGGACACATTTACATTATAGTACAAAATGTCTCTTCCGGCATTATCCTGAACATAAACTTTCGGAGGCGTCACATCCTTTTGAATTTCCCGGCAAAAACGACCCGGGTCCTTCACCGTCTAC
>NW_024121103.1:1270845-1330641 GCF_016745375.1 Pimephales promelas
ATCAATAAATGAGTTTTTAGCTGATAACGATGATACACTAATGTGCTGGACATGGCCTTCGAAAGCTGTTTCACACACACACACACACACACACACCTGATGCAGTTCCGTGTGTTTCCTCTAGAGGCGCCATCATCTCACCTCGAAGAGTTTGTTTCTGCCTGTTACACTATCATCACCTCATAATAACTTCAGCATTACAAGACAGAAGTGCTTCTTCAGGCCTTCAGCTGTGTGTGTGTGTGTGTGGTGTGTGTGTGTGTGTTCACTGAATCTGCTGGTCGCCCGGCGTTCCTCAACCCTAATTTTGACAGCGTTTCCTCACATTCTCATCTGTGTTTCAACTTCTAGTCATAATTATGCATTTTAAGCCAAAAATTTTGACTTTCTATCATAATTATGGTTTAGTATGCAGTCATTTTGACTTTTAATATCTTAATTATGACTTTTTAGCTCATAATCATGATTCATAAAGCCTGTAACACTATTAGCTCGTAATAACTTAATCATCAGGAGACTTCTCTGATCCAGAAGAGCTTCTTCAGCTAAACCTCTCATTCTGCTGTTGAAGTGAGGTTTTAAACGTGTGTGTGTGTGTGTGTGTGTGTGTGTGTGTGTTCACTGAATCTGCTGGTCGGCCGGCCGGCGTTCCTCAGCCCTAATTTAAGAGCGTTTCCTCACATTCTCATCTGTGTTTTCACAGCCCGCCGTGGGCCAAAGGGGAAGCAAAACAAATTAGCCTCCATTGTTCGTAGCCCTGAGTCTCCCAATAACAGTATTTGTGGAAACATACATGCAGGAATAACTTCCTGTGCCGCGGATTAATCGTCTGAGGACGGCAGAGCGAGCACTTACAGCAGAGCCTTGAACAACACTCTCTCTCTGTCATCACTGAGACACAGCCCTGCATTACTGAGGAAACTGTGCGTGTGTGTGTGTGTGTGTGTGTGTGTGAGTGATTCAGTGTGTGTCCAAGCACAGGATTTATTTGCTTTGTGTATAGAGTCAACAGCGCAAGAGAGAAAGATCTCTTCTCAAAAATACACACATGAAAAACCCCGACTGAAGCGTTCAGAGCGACAGGAACTCGTGTGTGTGTGTGAAAGCAGTCCGTCACTTAATCAAGGTCATTGAACAAACGTGTTTATTGAGTATATATATATATAAAATTGAGACCTGTTTCAAAATGTCTTTCCTTTTGCTTCATCAAGCTGTTCATCAACTGTGTGTGTGTGTGTGTGTGTGTGTGTGTCTGAACCCTTGGATGACAGGAGCCAGCCGTGAGGAACCGCAGCTCTTCAGGTCCAGACGGCAGTCTGATGTTCCTCCACTTCACCATCCTGAACGAGGTACTCAACTCACTCTCTCTCTGCTACACACACTCTCACACACACACACACACACACTCTCTCTGCTACACACTCACACACACACCTGAGATAAGAGTGTGTGACTGAGGCGTTCCAGCGCTGATACAGTAACGGTGTCGTGTGCAAACGAGGCGTTTATGACTCCAGTTTCTTGTTTGAGACGAGAGGAATATTTCCTGTTCATATTAAACACAGCGTAACTCTGTAAACTCAGATATTACTGTACACCTGACCTACTGTAACTACGGCAACTACTCTACACCTGACCTACTGTAACTACGGCAACTACTGTACACCTGACATACTGTAACTATGGCAACTACTCTACACCTGACCTACTGTAACTACGGCAACTACTGTACACCTGACATACTGTAACTATGGCAACTACTGTACACCTGACCTACTGTAACTACGGCAACTACTCTACACCTGACCTACTGTAACTACGGCAACTACTGTACACCTGACATACTGTAACTATGGCAACTACTGTACACCTGACATACTGTAACTATGGCAACTACTCTACACCTGACCTACTGTAACTACGGCAACTACTGTACACCTGACATACTGTAACTATGGCAACTACTGTACACCTGACCTACTGTAACTACGGCAACTACTGTACACCTGACCTACTGTAACTACGGCAACTACTCTACACCTGACCTACTGTAACTATGGCAACTACTCTACACCTGACCTACTGTAACTATGGCAACTACTCTACACCTGACCTACTGTAACTACGGCAACTACTGTACACCTGACATACTGTAACTATGGCAACTACTGTACACCTGACCTACTGTAACTACGGCAACTACTGTACACCTGACCTACTGTAACTATGGCAACTACTCTACACCTGACATACTGTAACTATGGCAACTACTGTACACCTGACCTACTGTAACTATGGCAACTACTCTACACCTGACCCACTGTAACTATGGCAACTACTCTACACCTGACCTACTGTAACTACGGCAACTACTGTACACCTGACCTACTGTAACTATGGCAACTACTCTACACCTGACATACTGTAACTATGGCAACTACTGTACACCTGACCTACTGTAACTACGGCAACTACTGTACACCTGACCTACTGTAACTATGGTAACTACTGTACACCTGACCTACTGTAACTATGGCAACTACTGTACACCTGACCTACTGTAACTACGGTAACTACTGTACACCTGACCTACTGTAACTACGGCAACTACTGTACACCTGACCTACTGTAACTATGGCAACTACTCTACACCTGACCTACTGTAACTACGGCAACTACTGTACACCTGACCCACTGTAACTATGGCAACTACTCTACACCTGACCTACTGTAACTACGGCAACTACTGTACACCTGACCCACTGTAACTATGGCAACTACTCTACACCTGACCTACTGTAACTACGGCAACTACTGTACACCTGACCTACTGTAACTACGGTAACTACTGTACACCTGACCTACTGTAACTACGGCAACTACTGTACACCTGACCTACTGTAACTATGGCAACTACTGTACACCTGACCTACTGTAACTACGGCAACTACTGTACACCTGACATACTGTAACTATGGCAACTACTGTACACCTGACCTACTGTAACTACGGCAATTACTCTACACCTGACATACTGTAACTACGGCAACTACTGTACACCTGACCTACTGTAACTACGGCAACTACTGTACACCTGACATACTGTAACTACGGCAACTACTGTACACCTGACATACTGTAACTACGGCAACTACTGTACACCTGACATACTGTAACTACGGCAACTACTGTACACCTGACCTACTGTAACTACGGCAACTACTGTACACCTGACATACTGTAACTACGGCAACTACTGTACACCTGACCTACGGTAACTACGGTAACTACTGTACACCTGACCTACTGTAACTACGGTAACTACTGTACACCTGACCTACTGTAACTACGGCAACTACTGTACACCTGACCTACTGTAACTACGGCAACTACTGTACACCTGACCTACTGTAACTACGGCAACTACTGTACACCTGACATACTGTAACTATGGCAACTACTGTACACCTGACCTACTGTAACTACGGCAACTACTGTACACCTGACCTACTGTAACTACGGTAACTACTGTACACCTGACCTACTGTAACTACGGCAACTACTGTACACCTGACCTACTGTAACTACGGTAACTACTGTACACCTGACCTACTGTAACTACGGCAACTACTGTACACCTGACATACTGTAACTACGGCAACTACTGTACACCTGACATACTGTAACTACGGCAACTACTGTACACCTGACCTACTGTAACTACGGCAACTACTGTACACCTGACATACTGTAACTACGGCAACTACTGTACACCTGACATACTGTAACTACGGTAACTACTGTACACCTGACCTTCTGTAACTATGGTAACTACTGTACACCTGACCTTCTGTAACTATGGTAACTACTGTAACTGTATCTATCTATCATCCATCCATCTATTTATGTATATTTATACATAAATATATATAAATATTTATATTTAGTCTTGTTTGTCATATTTTATTTCACTGAGACACACACTGGGACAGGAGCTTAAAATGCTGTTTGAGCTGCTTTTGAAAAATAACAAATCACAGCTAGCAAATATGTGTACTTCTGAAAGTGTTTTTTGTTATATGAGGTTTAACCCAGCAACTGAGTGTGTGTGTGTGTGTGTGTGTGTGCCTGAGAGTATGTGTGTGTGTGTGTGTGTGTGTGTGTGTGTGTGTGTGTGTGTGTGTGTGTGTGTGACCGTCGACCTTGAGTACATGGACACTATTTATCTGAGGCTGATAAATTAATGAGTCTCTGTTTGCGCTGAGAATCACGGAGACGCCGCTGAGTGTGTGTGAGTGTGTGTGAGTGTGTGTGTGACGCTGAAACACGACAAACCCATGAAAGAGAAGAGAAAAGAAAGGACAAAAGAAGAACGAGGATGACAAAAACCCAAAGATGTCTGAGAGTAAGAAGTGCTGTGAAAACACTCACCTGAAACGTCACACACACACACACACACACACACGCACTTTTACTTAGCTATGAAAGAACACTGATCATAGACCAGTTTGTATATAATGACGACAAACTCGATGAACTCAAATAAAATGCATCATTTCATAAGTAATATTCTTTTGCTCTGGTTACACACTCTTAAATAGAGATTTAGCAGAACCAAACAACCTCTCAGTGATCAATTCTACACAGATCCTTTTTCTAATATTCTAAAAAACCAATAAATAGCTGAAAACATTGAAACGTCCCCCAAGAAACATGTACCCAAAAGAAACAAGTATTACATTTGTGTTTACAGGCTCGTTTCATTGCTGTTACAGTCGCAGTGTGTGTGTGTGTGTCACTACAGCAGGGAGAGGGAGGGAGAGAGGGAAAGAGAGAGGGAGAGGGAGGGAGAGAGGGAAAGAGAGAGGGAGAGAGAGAGAGAGAGAGAGGCCCTAATTGCTTTGGAAAGGCCTAATCACTGTATCCATAATCTTTAATGGAAGACTTGTTATCACGTGTATCACTAACAGGATGAATAAATCAGGCTGGTGTCTCTCTCCCCCTCTCTGTCTCTCTCTCTCCATCACACACTCCTTCATAACCGCTTTCATCTGAGGAACAAACAGGCCATTAAGAGCCCAGAAGTCTGCCATCATGGAAAAGACTGATTGGAGTTTAAACACACACACAGCAGGGCAGTAATGAGGCTGAAGAGTCCGGCTAATCGGTGTGCTGGAGCGATCAGCGCGGGTCCGAGCCGAGCGTGTCCGGCCGCGGGTCAATATTTGCGCAGTTGTTCTGGAGGCTCCGCCCGCCGTCGGCCTTCGGGCCCGGGGAGAGGAGGCTGAGGAGGGCATTCCTCCGGCGGCTCGGGGGACATCACTCAGACCCTTATTGTGCACTCGAGTGTGTTATTTGCTTTTCAATTAGGCCTAATTCAGGCTTTTATATCTCGGTCAGGATGAGTTTCTGCTTCAGTGTGTGTGCTGTAAAATGGCGACTGTGTAAACTCACATCAACAGCGGGAGATCGTAAATATCTCGTCTCCAAACGGCACTGGAGGGTCAGTGAGGACAGCCGATGACGGCAATAAACCAGCTTGAACGTGATATATATATATATATATTGGTATTGAGCTTTGTGTGTGTGTGTGTGTGTGTGTGTGTGTGTGTGTGTGTGTGTGTGTGTGTGTGTGTGTGTGTGTGTTTGAGTGTGAGACCCTGAAGAACATCTGAACAGTAATGGACATCTTGTTAACGCTTTTGTTTCTTTGAATTGTTACTTCTGCAAAAGTCTCCATATGTTCTATAAGCTTTTTGTAAAAGAAAACAAGATGAATGGATGTTAAAATAAAATAAATTATAAATAAATTATATAAAATAAAATTGCTATGAAAATAAATAAATTAATAAATATAATTTTTTTGTTTATTTAGCTATTAATATTTGTCTCCATTTTATATATATTTAATTTCTCTCTCTCTCTCTCTCTCTCTCTCTCTCTCTCTATATATATATATATATATATATATATAGGGTTAGGGTTATATATATATATATATAGCCTATATCATACAATAAT
This sequence comes from Pimephales promelas, assembly GCF_016745375.1. Next base: position 1,276,867 of record NW_024121103.1, read on the forward strand.
TACATTTTTTATCGGATTTTTTATTTGTGTGTGGAGACAAAACAAATAGATAATTAAAATTATTTCATTAGGCCTATACTACTCGTTTTAATTCGATGTATATTTATATTCTACACTCTAAAAAATGCTGGGTTGTTTCAACCCAAATTTGCGTCAAATATGGACAAGCCCAAATATTGGGTTAAAAATGTAATTTAAAATTTTAACCCAACTTCAACTTTCACTTTCAACTTCAAATTTTTTATTTACATTTGAACCCAACATTTGGGTTTGTCCATATTTTACCCAAATTTGGGTTGTAACAACCCAGCATTTTTTAGAGTGTATGTATATTATTATCTAAATTGTTGTTTTATTCTAGTCATATATATATATATATATATATATATATATATATATATATATATATATATATATATATATATATTCTATTATTATATAGGCCTATATTATTTTAATTTATGTTTTTTTATTTGAAGACAAACACACACTCATATACTGATATTTAACATTATTTATTTATTTAGTTTTTCTTTGATTATATCTGTATATAGGCATTTGTATTTATATATTTATTTTTTATGTTTATTTTACTTCAAATTGTCACGTTCAATTCAGTGTGTGCCTTTTGTTTGTAATTGTTTGTAATTATTTACTAGCAATTTCTGTGTGATATTTGTTTGTTTTCCCCGAATAACGCAATAATGCCGCGGTGTCAGTCACACACTGTTCTCGGACCTGTGAAGCATTGCTCAATTCAGCCGATGTCGATGATCCTGCTGTTGGTTTTGGATCAGGATCACTCTCTCTCGCGAGGCTATTGAACTCTCTCTCTCTCATTCATCGCAGTTTTCCAATGATTAACCGCATGATTATCAGGAACTCGAGGCTGTTTGTCCTGGAGAGACTGATAGCGCGCAGAAACTGTTGTGCTGATCTCAGAGCTGTTGTTTCATTCAGGAAGCGATAGAGTTTAATTGATTTTAATGACTAACAGATAATCTTACATGATGACTCCATCAGGAGGATTGTGGATGAACAGATAAAACACTAATAACACTGATAAAACTAATAACACAAGTGATCATTTATCATGGCTCTATTGTGTTCACATCAGATAAAGGAAATGACATCACTCGCCTTATTAATGATGCACTTAAAAACCGTTTCATTGTTTGTCACTCCTTTATTTGAATGTGGAAATAAAAATAGGCTATAATAGCAGACAGACACGCGTTCTCCCCAAAAAATATTGTTTATTGAATAACACAATATTTACAACACATAACAATGTCCCGCCACAACACAGACACAGCTTCATCACGTGACATCTAGATCAGAATCTACACATCCATTAAGTTAACGCTGCGTCTCAAATGTACAGTAGCTATGATACAGTATTTACAGCGCGCGCCCTGACGGACTCATAACTGCGGGTTTATGGAGTTGATCGAGTCCTCTTCGATGTCCAGCAGCTCCTGGTCGGAGTCGTCGGACGCGTCGGAGTCGCGAGTCGCGTCGGGACTCGATCTGTCGGAGTTTCTGCGCTCGCCCGAGTCCTCCGCGTCTCTCCTGCCGCTCGCGGGGTTCTCCTGTTCACACACACACACACACACACTGAGCTTTGGATTCTGTTTTGAGCCTTTTATGTGAATTTAATTTATTTTCTAATTCACGTCTTTTTTTCTTTTTTTGAAAATAAGATGAATAGCCTAATTATAAAGAAATAGGCAATAAGAAAACATTTTAGATAGGCGAATACGATTTGTCAATATTTTAGTATAGCCTACGCTATATAAGGCATAATTATTATTACACATTATTATTATTATTACATAATTACAATATTATTGATCTGTGTTGTAGCCTACTACTTTCATGTTATCACTGTGAAGCTGCTTTGATACAATTTGTATTGTGAAAAGCACTATATAAATAAATGTGACTTGACTTAATGATAAAATAATTACAAATAAATATGAAATAAGAAAACATTTTAGATTGGCTATTAATTGGTGATTAGCTAAATATTAATTGTAAATATTTTGTGTAAAGATGTAGGAAATTAGATAGTAGTTATAATTGCAATTTTTAAAAATAGGCCTGATTATGAATAAATAGTTCGTAAAATAATTTATCGTAGAATTATTACCGTTTAAAAGTTTCGTTTCGTTTATTATTTCTTGTTTTGGTTATTTTTGCTTAAAACGAACAGTCAGAAATTCTAATTAATGATAACACCTGGATGTAGTAGGCTATTAATATCTAATAAGTAGGCTATTTGACGAGTAATATTTTTACCGTCTGAAATATTTTTCGTTTAATTTCTTTTTTTTAATTTATTTTATTCAAACGAACAGCCAGACATTATATTAGCCTATAACTAAATTATATTTGAGCAACATTAGCCTAGATAACACATAGGATTTTATACAACTATAAAATAATAGGCTATATTTGAAATATTTTTGAGTTTCGTTTTATTTTTATTTTAGTTGTTTTTTTATTTAAACGAACAGACAGAATTTCTAGTATCCTATTACTAAATTATATTTTAGGAACATTATAACACATAGGCTATGATTTTGTAGGCTATTACAACAATAAAATGATAAATTTGACGAGTAGATGTTTTCTTTTTTGCCGTTTAAAATATCTTTGAGATTTGTTATATTTATATTTATAAATCTCTACACAAGCGACGAAAACTACCAAAACGAATTATTGCTATAATGAATAACAACACTTATGAAAAATAGGCTACAATAATAAAAGAAAAATAAATAAAGCTGCAATAGGACATTAAGGACATTAAGATTATGACTTTCAAAAGAAGACACCCTTAGCTATTATAGGCGATTGTATTTTTTTTTCCTTTTGTCTTATTATTATTATTTATGTTTTAGGAAGATCGTAATATTCATTATTATTAGGCCTATTATTATTATTATTATTATTATTAATATTATGATCACAGTAGCCTCTCTTTGAGGTTTCAGACAGGTGTTTTCGCGGAGAAATGACCCTCACCTGTTTCAGTCTCCTCCACTTCGCCCGCCGGTTCTGGAACCAGGTTTTAACCTGTAAAAGATGACGTCATGAAAACACAGATCAGAGAAGCGCTCGTGCAGGGCCTGATGAAGGTGAAAGTGAAGATGATGAAGGTGGGGATGAAGATTAAGATGAAGGTAAAGATAAAGATGAGGATGAAGGTGAAGATGAGGATGAAGATAAGCTCGCCTGTCTCTCGCTGAGCTGGAGCATCTTGGCGAGCCTCTTCCTCTCGGGTGGAGACAGATACTTCTGGGTCTCGAACTTCTTCTCCAGCTCGATGGTCTGGTCGTTGGAGAACCGAACCTGCCCGCCTTTCCTCTTGTGGAGAGGCCTCTGGATGAAGGGTGTCCACAGCAGGGGCTTCCCTACACACACACACACACACACACACACACACACGCTCAGTATCTGCTCGGACTCTCTGTGTGACAGCCGAACATCCGTTGAAAGCTCGAGTTTATGAGCAGAGAAACTATGGCAAAATATCCGCCAATGTGTTTCCTGTTGGTTAATCTGAACATCCGTCCAATAATCCTCAAACACACACACACACACACACACACACACACAGGAAACCCAGATTCATCCCGTTCGGAACGCGCGCTAACAACTTTACAGTTTTAAATTGAGTATAGCAACATTTTTTTCTTTTCTTTTTTTTAATCTATTTAAACTTACAACATTTCTGTAATTATGACTCTTTTTTTAAGTTTCTCTAAATTCTTAAATATTGTCGTGCTCAGTAATTAAATTCAAAGTGATAGAATGGGATAAAACTCCACGCTTCGTGATATTTGTTTTACTTCAGGCATCAATTCAAGATAGGCTATATATTACATATAAATATATAAATGTATTTTTAAAAATTGTTTTGTATGGATCTAGTAGGCTAAATATAATTTTATAATATAATAAAATTTATGTATACTATTCTATGTATAGCCATATACTAATTTATATATATTATATACATAAATTAGAGATTTGTTTGATTTTATATATATATATATATATATATATATATATATATATATATATGTAGCCTATAATATTTTATTTCAAACATATCTGCATATGCTAAACACGTTTATATATTAATCAAATCATATTTGCATTAATACAAATTCTATGATCTCCGTTTTTTTTAGGCTTTTGTTTTGGGAAAAGCTTCTACTCGATAATTCGTTTCTCGAAGTTCATAAAACAATTTTATTGGCCATAAAAAAGTGTAATGACCTGAAGAATTGTTCAAATATATTAGACGATAAACATGTTTAACGGCTGTATGAATTAAACCATATTTGCCATAAGCAGACTCTGATAAGCAGACCTCTGATTTGCGTGTGGGCTGAAGTGTGTGTTCAGTTGTGTGAGCTGTTAAAAGGGTTCAGCCCATTGAAAGGAAACGAACAATCTGTAAAAAACGGATCCCGGCTATCAGAAGTCGAGTGTTTCCTGAATATGTGTGTATTGAGGATGTGGATAAAATAATCAGCAGCGCGCACGAGTCCTGCTCCAGGAAAACATCTCAGCTTCTGAAACACACACACACTCCTATCGAGAACTCAAGGCTTCCGGAGAGAACGGAAAGGGTCAGGGTTTGCTGAACACAGGCAGTTTAACCTCATCTACCTCATCTTCCTCCTCCTCCTCATCATCATCTGAGGAGTCTTCCTCACACACACACACACATGACTCCTCCGTGTTGATATGTAGGATCAGGGTCACAGTAATGCGCTTTGAACTGCAGTTTCGAAATCAAGAAGCGCTTCCTCCTCGGTCAGTCTGGGTGATATTATTAACCACGAGCTGTTGGTAAACACACCTCACATCGGAGCTTTCTTTCGCCAAACGGAACCGATTTTCAGGAAATTTCACAATATAATAGCCAGTGAATTAAGCACAGCATATTTGTGTTGTTGTTGTTACACAAGAACTTTTGCTGGTTTGCGTGTTTACGCCGCAAGAAATGTTCAATGATAATAAAAACCGCGACAAACCACTTAAAAATAAAGCTTTCAAACGGATGATTTCGCATTTCTGGTTCAATTTCAGTGTGAGGAACATTTGAACTATCCAAAGAATCATTTTCCAGCTTTAATGGATCCATGGATGTTAAAGGTCCTTCATAACTGTAATAAATGCGGTTATGCGTTACAAGTAACGGAATCAGATTACTAATTTTAAAGTTTCTGCTTGAAGAATTATTCACCCCCAAAACATTCACACAAAGCATCATAATTTGATACAATATCCTAATGCCCACATGAAGGATTCAGCTTGTTAATGTTACATAGACATCTTGTTGTTGTTTTTTGTTTTTTGCAATGCATGAACGGGATCAGATTACTTATTTAAATATCCGCTTTCACACTCAGAATATTTTCTTTTAATCCAACATAAACTAAACCAAAAACCCTCATAATATATTAACACAACTCCACTAGGCCCATGACACAAATAATGATATTTTCATACAGACTGCGGTAACGGAATCAGACTTTTTACTCAAATTATTCACTGTAAAAAAAGAAAAAAAAACATCCCATTAAAATTAAAGCTGTCAAGTACAAAGTGATGTCACTCCAGAATCGTTCAGTACTCAGTTCAACGTGAGGAACATGCCGTAAAGAACCTTTTAATGCCCTAAAGAACCCTTTCCACCTTTAATGGTTGCATAGATGCTTTATTTCAATTATTTTTTAAGAGTGTTGGTTTGTGAGTCCTCAATATGTCACCGCACATGATATTATCAGCAAGCACATTCCCAGCATTAGCAACACATGACAGAAAGGATTGCAGTCTCACCCAGCGGGTCGTGTCGGATCAGCGCGTGCGTAAAGTCTCCGACGGAGCGTTGGAACGGGTAGATGGACGCGTAGGTCGCCGCGAGCGCGTGCTGCGTCAGGACCGGGTGTATCGGCGTGGGCTCGTAGATCGGGGTCCGGTAGGACGGGATCAGGCTGGTGAAGCACGAGTTCGGGGACGGCAGGGTCGGCGTCGGCGCGAGCGGGGCTGACGCGCACGCGTTCCGGCCCAGAATGTCCTCGATGTAGAAGGGCGTCGGGTGGACGGGCGGCGCGGGCGTCGGCGCGTAAAGATGCGCGTGCGAGTGCTGGAACTGCATTGTGTGCTCTCGGTGGGCTGCTGTCAGTGCGCGTGCACTTGTGCTCCTGCGTCCATGTGTTCTGAGTGAGTGAGTGAGAGTGTGTGTGTTTGTGAGTGTGTGTGGTCACTGGCGAGGGAGGTGATGATGCCTCACTGAGGGAGGAGAGTAACGGGTCAAACTTCCTGCAGGTATGCGAGCTCTGATTGGCTCTCCGAGAAGAATGAGATGAATGGGGAAAGTCAGGATGCACCTGGAAACTGAGTTCATGAATCTGAGAGAAGAAGAATAGAACATTTTTATTAAAATCCCACAAAGCCCAATAGCAATTCATTAGGCTCGTAATAAGGATTTCGGTTTCACGCAGACTGCTGTAACGCGTTACAAGTAACGGAATGTGATATTTAAGGGTTTCTCTCTCAGAACATTTTTATTAAAGTCACACAAAGCCTCATCATTTAATTGCACTTTATTAGGTCCACATGAAGGATTAAACTCGTTATGACACAGAAACAGAACTTGTTTTCACACACACACTGTAACGCGTTACGGAATCAAATTACTGGTAAAAGCATGACGAAGTATTCACATCATTTTCGTTTAAGTCGCATAACTAAAGAAAAGCCTCATAGGATACACTCTTAGAAGAAATGGTTCTATTTAGAACCAGAAATGGTTCCATCCCCCGCTTCATATGGAACTCCAAAATGGTTCTATATAGAACCATTTTTTTTGGTAAAAGGTTCTATTGGCCAAGTAAGGAACCCTATAGGGTTCTATATAGAACCCAGAGGAACCCTTTTTTTAAGAGTGTATAGAACCTTTTAGGGGTTCCAAATACGTAGCGCTGATAGAACCTTTTAAGGTTCTATATAGAACATTTTCTTCTAAGAGTGTAGCTTATATCATTATATGAAGGATTCAGTTTGTGATGAAAATTTTTTTTTTTCTCGAACTGTAAAAAATTACCTCAAAACAGAAGTTGTAGTTTTACATTGAAGTAAATCAAAAGGGGAGTAATTCACAGCCCGAAATTCAATTCACTAGTGACGATGAAGAAAATAGCGATTAAATTTTAAAGTCCATAGTAAGTATTTTAATTATAGTCAAATTAATTAGTTCAATGACAAAACTTTAAATAATTCATTAAATTACATAATTAAAACAAATAATTGTTTTTAAATACGTTATTTTTGTATTACTTTGTATTAATTTTTACGGATATTTTATTTATGCGTTCAATTATTTTTATGTATTGATTTACAGATTTATTTATACATTTAGGCTATTTATTGGTACTTTTCCGTGTGCAAATGAGGCCATAATAAATAATCTAAATTAGGAATAAATGACTTCATAAAACAGATAATTAATTTTAAATAATTTATCTTTGTTTTAGCCTACTTTCTGTTTATTTTTATTTACTTTGTATATTTATTTTAACAGTTAGTTTTCTTCATTTTATTTATTATTTATGCGTTCCATATGCATTGTATATTTATTTCCATGTGTATTTATTTCCAGATTTATTTATACATTTATTAATTGGTAGCCTACTTTTCCGCGCACATGAAAATGAGGGAGGCAATAATAAATAAATATACAAATTCAAAACTTTAATGTTCGTGTCAGAAAGCAGAAAATTACATAAAAAATAAACCCATGAGAAACATTCACTGGAACAACTGATTAAATAAATGATACGCACTAATGAAAGCATGTCGATATACATCTGCACACGGGAAATGTTCAGTAATTATATTTTCTCTAAAGAGTTACTCGATTATAATCAGCCCATTACAGTGACAATGAAACACGCTATGAATAGGCACTTTTCATTGATCTACTCACAGACTGATTGAAGCTCTTTCCAGGCCTTAAAACCCGGACTAATGTCACTTATCATGCACAAAAGGCTGATCTGGGAACAGCTAATATTTGATCTTCGACAATCATTGCTGCGGATTGATCTGCTGTCACAGTCTCGGCGCCTCGTCAGACCAGAGGCCGTGAAACACACACACACACACACACACACACACACACACACACACACACACACACACACACACACACACACACACACACACACACACACACACACACACACACACACACACACACACACACACACACACACACTGTACAGAAACAGCGTGACCTCCAAACGCGCCTGTTTGATTAACCACATCAATAATCACACACTTCTCCTCTTTTTATTCGTAACATATTTCGTCATTTTCGGTCATTTAAAAGTCCAGTCTTCTTATCAGAGTCGTTAGGCGCTATTGATCACGATTGGTTTCAATTAGCAGGCGATTACACACACACACACACACACACACACACACACACACACATCAGTCAGAGGAAATTCTGATCTCCCTCTCCTCGAGTGTGTTTTACAGTCCAGCGACACACTGATGCTCTTCTGTCCTGTTTTTGCGCTAAATGTAAAAACATGATGATCGTATTCCAGTGCAGACATGATAAACAACAACACTCTAGATAAAGAATTTTCTCATTTTTGCGTTTGTTCTGTATTGCGGGTCTCTGCTGGGTTTCAGCTGTGTGTTGTCGCCCTCTGGTGGAGGATATTGGTAAAGGTAGAAAAAATATATATAAATAATAATGATGTAGTAATGATGATAATAATTTAAAAATACGGAGCAGTTGAGTGACCCAGTAAGCCTAACATTCAACTGAATAACCATATTATATTGGCTTGATATAGTAATAAATTTAAAAAATGCGTTAAACAGAAACAGTGTGGTGAGAAATCGAGGGATCCACCAACAAGTGCGCATGCGCTCAATGTTGGCAATGCTCTTCCTCCAGGTGGCGCTGAGGCCCAGAAGCGCAATCGTATCTCAGTTAGATTTAAGTCTAACTGGAGGCATTTGTGGACAACAAAGTATAGTTTAAGTTTATTAATACCAGTGATCAGCACAGAAATCGAGTAATCGTGGGCGCAGTGTCTGCAGAAAGATTACTATCAAGTGCAACGCAATAATCACAGACGGCTGTGATTGGCCCATCCTGAAGAGCGCTGAGAAGAGTTACGTACGTCATCGCGCCTGAACTCCACAATTAAAGTCCTCTGTCTAGCGAATCATTTAGATCGATTTAGATCAATCATACCTGAAAAATTAGCAACAAGACCTGGGCCACTAATTTTTCAGTCTAATTGCCATTTTGTTTAAATTTAATTATTAAATTAAGTTATTTATTAAAACGAAAGACTTTTAAAAAGGACAAAACATAATTTACGAACAGGAGTACTACATATAGGCTACCACAAGTTACATGTCAGGACTCAGGGGTAAACAAAAAGGAAGAAAACGAAGATAGAGAAAAAAGACAGAAAGGCAGCTGAAAATTTAAAATTTAAGCAGCTGTGTAGTTTTCCTTGCTTTTATGTTTTTACATTTGGATATTGTTTTTTCATTCCATTTGACTTTATGAATACAGTAATAATGGACAAGTATAATAAACTTTTTTAAATTCGGAAGTTATTTATTTGTTTTGATTTATTTTATGTTTCATTTATGTATGTTTAATAGACTATCTTTACTGTCTTGCTTTACCTTGCGTTTTGTCTCCTATTTTTTGTGTGTGATACATGATGTATCCCCTGTGATCTTTGTTCAATTTTTAATTTTTAAGAAATCACATTCGCATACAACCACAGAAAAGAAAAAAAGTTTAGTTGCTGATTTTAGTCTGATTTTAATTATAATCCAATGGGTGTCGCCGGTAATTGTGTCCCCCTAATGTGTAGTGTTCCACTAATAAGTGTCCGCCCCCCGACGCTGGGCTCTGGTTGGTGAGCAACGGTTCCGCCCCCAGAGTCGCCATGTATCGGTCCGCTGGCAAACTGCAGCGCTTCAGCGCGGATCTGTCGAAGCTTTGGACCCCGAAGAGATCCATCATCGCCCGGAGCATCCAGCCAGCGCCAGGACTCCTGCAAAACTCGCTTAGAATGGTAAAATCCCTGTGTTTCTGCAGTGTTTACTGAGATGTGAGCTGAACTGACGGGCCGATGAATGACCTTCATGTTTATCGTTCTTTTAAAGCCCTCAGAAATCACACATGTGTGTGTCACGTGTCTGCATTATAACTCAAGTATGCTTTTCAAAACATTATAAATGCGTGTTTCTACTTAATTCTTTCTCGAGGTGTGATTTACAGTGATTGAGAAACATCGGCATTAGTTTCTGCTCATTAAATCAGACTGATCCGTTGTTTAAGGATGAGAATCATATTCATAAATGATTGATTGACAGGTTATTGTTGTTATTCCAGGCCAGTTCAGAGTCGTACAGGATCGAGAGGGACACGTTTGGAGAACTCAAAGTTCCTTCTGATAAATATTATGGAGCTCAAACTGTCAGATCAACCATGAACTTCAAGATCGGAGGAGTTACAGAGAGAATGCCAGTGAGACATGAAACAACATTATTATTATTATTATTATTATTAATTATAGTGTGTTAGGGATTATGTGTCTGAGTTTGTCCTTTTCCTGTAGATCCAGGTGATCAAAGCCTTTGGGATTCTGAAGAAAGCCGCGGCAGAAGTCAATAAAGATTACGGTTTGGACCCAAAGATCGCAGACGCCATCATGAAAGCTGCGGACGAGGTTTATCTCTAATTATGATTGACAGCATCACAAGCGCTTATACTGTATGATCATTATAGTGTCATGAGGTGCGTTCCATTCGACAGGGTCCCTACACAAGTGTTCACTGCTCCCTACTCCCTGAACACGGTATATCAGTTGAAGTGGACTTCACTGACTTCCTGTGAAGTGATGTATCGATGTTCCCTTATTCCCTATGCCGTTTGCAGTGCCCTTCGAACCGAACATGTTCGTTCCCTTTGAATTGGAATCTCACTTAAGATGGCAAAATACCCTGTGAAGTCCACTTCGCAGTCCACTTATGGTCGAATGGAACGGACCTATGGTCGTATTGGTTGATTTCTCTCCGTCTTTGACTCCTGTGTGTGTGTGTGTGTTCCAGGTGGCTGCTGGGAAGCTGGATGATCATTTCCCGCTGGTTGTTTGGCAAACCGGATCCGGAACACAGACCAACATGAACGTCAATGAGGTCATCAGCAACAGAGCCATCGAGATACTGGGTGGAAAACTGGGCAGCAAAGATCCTGTTCACCCCAATGACCACGTCAACAAGAGCCAGGTCTCACACACTCACTCGCTGACTCACTTACTCACTCACTCAATCACTCACCCACTCACTGACTCACTCACTGACTCATTCACTGACTCACTCACTCACTCACTCACTCATCACTCACCCACTCACTGACTCACTCACTGACTCATTCACTGACTCACTGACTCACTCACTGACTCACTCACTCACTCACTCACTGACTCATTCACTCACTCACTCACTCACTCACTCACTCACTCACTCACTCACTCACTCAATCACTCACCCACTCACTGACTCACTCACTGACTCATTCACTAACTCATTGACTCACTCACTCACTCACTGACTCACTCATTCACTGACTCACTTACTCACTGACTCACTCACCCACTCACTCACTCACTCACTGACTCATTCACTGACTCATTGACTCATTGACTCACTCACTCACTGACTCACTCATTCACTGACTCACTTACTCACTGACTCACTCATTCACTCACTCACTGACTCATTCACACACACACACACACACACACACACACACTCACTGACTCCTCTTCTGTTGTGTGTGCAGAGCTCGAACGACACGTTCCCCACCGCTATGCACATCGCCGCTGGTAAAGAGGTTCACGAGGTTCTGCTGCCGGGGCTCCAGGCGCTGCACGACGCTCTCGCGGAGAAAGCTCTGCAGTTCAAAGACATCATCAAGATCGGCCGCACACACACACAGGACGCCGTGCCGCTCTCTCTCGGACAGGTTTAGATATCTCAACATTCATACATATACAGTATATATCCCTTCTGATGAATTTAGTTTTAAAATTATAAAAAATTGCATGAAATTATCAAATTCTACAAGAACTTGATAATGTTGCAGAAATGTGTTACTATCCACAACCAATGCCTTTCAACTTAACTTGTGTGTGACTGTCCTGCAGTCTGTGCAAATAGAGATATTTTTGTGAATACATATGTGTGTAACACACACATTTTCTTTAGTATAAGTGTGTAATCATCATTTGTGCTTGCAATGAAGCATGTACATGTGTGGATCAGGTGACACGCGTTCATTCTCTCTGAGTCTTGTGTGATACATTTGACCAGAGAATGTCTAATTGAAGAGAATTGGCACTGGCTGGTTACTTCCGGGTTCTGGACTGGCTGCAGTAACGCGTCTCTGTCCATGCGGGGGCGCTCGAGTGCAGAATGAATGGGAGTCAATGGGGTTTCACCCCCTGAAATCCACTTTTCTCAGGATGTAATTTTTTGTCAAGTAATTTGAAAGTTGCATTCAAAAGGGAGGGCTAAGATAATACACTTGCATTTTTAAGTTCACTTATCTGTTCTAAAAATCCGTTCAAAACTGTGATGACGTCACACAATAGCAGAATGCTAGCGTGATCCGGCCAACAACGGCCTAACCTGTAAGACATCAAAAGGACATAAGTACTCGTTGATTCGACTTTTGGCCTATAATCTATATTGAACTTGCGGAATCAACAATAAAATCTATGTTAATTTAACGACAAGCAGGTGAAAGAGACATTTAGCCGTTTAGCCCCATAGACTCCTATTCATTCTGCTCTCGCTCATGATCACCTCCAGTGGAATTCTAATGGAACTGCAACCAGGATGATGCACAACGGGCCAAGGCTCTCCGTTAGACGGGCTCTGATTTGACTTAGAGATAAGTCTTCTTTGTTGTGTGTGTGTGTGTGTGTGTGCAGGAGTTTGGCGGGTACGTGCAGCAGGTGAAGTACAGCATCGAGCGAGTGAAGGCCGCGATGCCGCGTGTGTATGAGCTCGCAGCCGGCGGCACTGCGGTGGGAACCGGCCTTAACACACGCATCGGCTTCGCTGAGAAAGTGGCGGAGAAAGTGTCTGCACTCACAGGTAACACACACTCACACACACACACACACACACACACACGAATTCACCAAAGCTGAATGTTCATCATCATTACTCCAGTGTCACATGACCCTTCAGAATCACTGTAATATGAGGCTCTGCTCTTGAGAAGTGTGTGTGTGTGTGTGTGTGTGTGTGTGTGGTCATCACCAGTGAGGCTCTGCTCTGCTCGTGTGCAGGACTGCCGTTTGTGACGGCGGAGAACAAGTTCGAGGCTCTGGCGGCCCATGATGCACTGGTGGAGCTGAGCGGCTCTCTGAACACTGTGGCCGTGAGCCTGATGAAGATCGCCAACGACATCCGCTTCCTGGGGTCGGGACCTCGGTCGGGTCTCGGAGAACTCGTGCTGCCCGAGAACGAGCCCGGGTCCAGCATCATGCCGGGTGAGTGACAGGCCTGTCAGCCAATCAGAGCCGCAGAACCCCAAATCTCATCATCTTCCTGTGTGTTTTACAAACACCTTATTTACACACTGATAAATTAATAATATACTGCACATTTACACACACACACACACACTGTGAGCTCGACCTCTAACCTTTAGCTCCGGCCTTGTGTTTCTGTTCTATTTTTAGGATGCTCTGATGTTCGTGACCTTTGAAAAATGCAACACACACTCTCACACACTCTCTTTTACACCTCTCACTCTCACATTGCACACACACACACACACACACACACACAAACACACACACAAACACACAATGCTTTAGACTGCCATTAGGATCAGAGAAGTGTGTTTGTGTGTTGGTTTAAACCAACACAAGCAGCTGAAGTGAATCCCACCCTGAACTGTGTGTGTGTGTGTCTCAGGGAAGGTGAACCCCACGCAGTGTGAGGCGTTGACTATGGTGGCGGCTCAGGTGTTCGGGAATCATGTGGCCGTCACTGTCGGAGGAAGCAACGGACACTTCGAGCTCAACGTCTTCAAGCCAATGATCGTGAGTCCACGTCACACACCTCCTCGTCTCCTCCACACACACACACACACACACACACACACACACATGTATCCTCCTGCTCAGACTGCAGGGTCCGCATGCTCAGGTGACGGACTGCATGTTTCTGTTTCAGATCAAGAATGTCCTGAACTCTGCCAGACTTCTGGGCGACGCTTCGGTCTCCTTCACCAACAACTGTGTGGTCGGGATCAAGCCCAACATCGAGAGGATCAACAAACTGATGAGCGAGTCGCTGATGCTGGTCACGGCTCTCAACCCTCACATAGGTGAGTGTGTGTGTGTGTGTGTGTAGCGTATCGCCTCTGAGAACATGCGTCCTGTGTTTGGATGAAGGACTGTAAGTGTGGGGAACAGACAGCAGAGGGCGCTGTGTGTGTGTGTGTGTTTGATCCATAGACTGTAAAAAATATGGACAAAGCGTCTGTGACGTCACCCATAGACTCTCTGAAGAACGGGTTTGAGGCTGTTTATGGGCGGCGCCATACTGGAAAATCTTGGGAAATACAAAACACAAAAGTTTCAGAAAGGATACAGAGGTGGTGTGATGTGTTGTGTCAGATCATGGCCGAGACGTCAAATTCACTCGGCGCAGCCCGTTATCAGCTGTCAATCAAAGTTAACCGCCCTTATTTGTCATACGTTTTATATCTAAATATGATCTAAACTAACGAGTTAGAAAAAAATTCACCCGCCTCACAGTTATCAGGCACTCAGAACATATTGAAGATTACAGTAAAAGTCCATGTGACCAAACTGTAAACATATGAATTTATGCTGTGAAAACGGACATTATAACGTCTATGACGTCTATGGATATCTGCTCCCTTTCGGGACCGCCCTCTAGTGGATTTGAGACGTATTGCAGTTTATCGCACTTCCGGGTAGGCTTCATCTTTCAGATTAGAATGTTGCCGCTTGGTTCGATCCTGCATGCGTTGGCCTGTTAAAGAGTCATGAAGCAGTTTGAAAATGCTACAGAAGAGGAGAGAGACATTTGTTTGACATTCAGAAATGACTGGAATGACTGGTGTGTGTGGTCTCTCCTCAGGCTATGATAAAGCGGCCACTATAGCGAAGACGGCACACAAGGAGGGCTCGACTCTGAAGGAGACGGCGCTGAAGCTCGGCTTCCTGACGGAGGAGCAGTTCGACCTGTGGGTGCGTCCTGAAGACATGCTGGGACCCAAATAACCTCTCGCTCTTCAATAAAACACTTGCCCTGTTCAAACACTTCGTTCCTCGTGTCTGTGCCCAATGATCTGTGAACGCTAGATCTGTGAACGCTAGATCTCTGAACGCTAGATCTGTGAACACTAGCTCTGTGAACGCTAGATCTGTGAACGCTAGATCTGTGAACGCTAGATCTGTGAACGCTAGCAGTGTGAACGCTAGCTCTGTGAACGTTAGCTCTGTGAACGCTAGATCTGTGAACACTAGCTCTGTGAACGCTAGATCTGTGAACGCTAGCTCTGTGAACGTTAGATCTCTGAACGCTAGATCTGTGAACGCTAGATCTCTGAGCGCTAGATCTGTGAACGCTAGCTCTGTGAACGTTAGCTCTGTGAACGCTAGTTGAACGCTAGATCTGTGAACGCTAGCTGAACACTACATCTGTGAACACTAGCTCTGTGAACGCTAGCTCTGTGAACGCTAGATCTGTGAACGCTAGATCTCTGAACGCTAGCTGATGCTAGATCTCTGAACGCTAGATCTGTGAACGCTAGACTGTGAACGCTAGCTCTGTGAACACTAGATCTCTGAACGCTAGCTCTGTGAACGCTAGACTGTGAACGCTAGCTCTGTAAACGCTAGATCTCTGAACGCTAGCTCTGTGAACACTAGCTGATGTTAGATCTCTGAACGCTAGCTCTGTGAACACTAGCTGATGCTAGATCTCTGAACGCTAGCTCTGTGAACGCTAGATCTCTGAACGCTAGATCTGTGAACGCTAGACTGTGAACGCTAGCTCTGTGAACACTAGATCTCTGAACGCTAGCTCTGTGAACGCTAGACTGTGAACGCTAGCTCTGTAAACGTTAGATCTCTGAACGCTAGCTCTGTGAACACTAGCTGATGTTAGATCTCTGAACGCTAGCTCTGTGAACACTAGCTGATGCTAGATCTCTGAACGCTAGCTCTGTGAACGCTAGATCTGTGAACGCTAGACTGTGAACGCTAGCTCTGTGAACACTAGATCTCTGAACGCTAGCTCTGTGAACGCTAGACTGTGAACGCTAGCTCTGTAAACGCTAGATCTCTGAACGCTAGCTCTGTGAACACTAGCTGATGTTAGATCTCTGAACGCTAGCTCTGTGAATGTTAGTTCTGTGAACGCTAGCTCTGTAAACGCTAGATCTCTGAACGCTAGCTCTGTGAACACTAGCTGATGTTAGATCTCTGAACGCTAGCTCTGTGAATGTTAGTTCTGTGAACGCTAGCTCTGTGAACGCTAGATCTCTGAACGCTAGATCTGTGAACGCTAGACTGTGAACGCTAGCTCTGTGAACACTAGATCTCTGAACGCTAGCTCTGTGAACGCTAGACTGTGAACGCTAGCTCTGTAAACGCTAGATCTCTGAACGCTAGCTCTGTGAACACTAGCTGATGTTAGATCTCTGAACGCTAGCTCTGTGAACGCTAGTTGAACGCTAGATCTGTGAACGCTAGCTGAACACTACATCTGTGAACACTAGCTCTGTGAACGCTAGATCTGTGAACGCTAGATCTCTGAACGCTAGCTGATGCTAGATCTCTGAACGCTAGATCTGTGAACGCTAGACTGTGAACGCTAGCTCTGTGAACACTAGATCTCTGAACGCTAGCTCTGTGAACGCTAGACTGTGAACGCTAGCTCTGTAAACGCTAGATCTCTGAACGCTAGCTCTGTGAACACTAGCTGATGTTAGATCTCTGAACGCTAGCTCTGTGAATGTTAGTTCTGTGAACGCTAGCTCTGTAAACGCTAGATCTCTGAACGCTAGCTCTGTGAACACTAGCTGATGTTAGATCTCTGAACGCTAGCTCTGTGAACACTAGCTGATGCTAGATCTCTGAACGCTAGCTCTGTGAACGCTAGATCTCTGAACGCTAGCTCTGTGAACACTAGTTGAACGCTAGATCTGTGAACGCTAGCTGAACACTACATCTGTGAACACTAGCTCTGTGAACGCTAGATCTGTGAACGCTAGATCTCTGAACGCTAGCTGATGCTAGATCTCTGAACGCTAGATCTGTGAACGCTAGACTGTGAACGCTAGCTCTGTGAACACTAGATCTCTGAACGCTAGCTCTGTGAACGCTAGACTGTGAACGCTAGCTCTGTAAACGCTAGATCTCTGAACGCTAGCTCTGTGAACACTAGCTGATGTTAGATCTCTGAACGCTAGCTCTGTGAACACTAGCTGATGCTAGATCTCTGAACGCTAGCTCTGTGAACGCTAGATCTGTGAACGCTAGACTGTGAACGCTAGCTCTGTGAACACTAGATCTCTGAACGCTAGCTCTGTGAACGCTAGACTGTGAACGCTAGCTCTGTAAACGCTAGATCTCTGAACGCTAGCTCTGTGAACACTAGCTGATGTTAGATCTCTGAACGCTAGCTCTGTGAATGTTAGTTCTGTGAACGCTAGCTCTGTAAACGCTAGATCTCTGAACGCTAGCTCTGTGAACACTAGCTGATGTTAGATCTCTGAACGCTAGCTCTGTGAATGTTAGTTCTGTGAACGCTAGCTCTGTGAACGCTAGATCTCTGAACGCTAGATCTGTGAACGCTAGACTGTGAACGCTAGCTCTGTGCACACTAGATCTCTGAACGCTAGCTCTGTGAACGCTAGACTGTGAACGCTAGCTCTGTAAACGCTAGATCTCTGAACGCTAGCTCTGTGAACACTAGCTGATGTTAGATCTCTGAACGCTAGCTCTGTGAATGTTAGTTCTGTGAACGCTAGCTCTGTAAACGCTAGATCTCTGAACGCTAGCTCTGTGAACACTAGCTGATGCTAGATCTCTGAACGCTAGCTCTGTGAACACTAGCTGATGCTAGATCTCTGAACGCTAGCTCTGTGAACGCTAGATCTCTGAACGCTAGATCTGTGAACGCTAGACTGTGAACGCTAGCTCTGTGAACACTAGATCTCTGAACGCTAGCTCTGTGAACGCTAGACTGTGAACGCTAGCTCTGTAAACGCTAGATCTCTGAACGCTAGCTCTGTGAACACTAGCTGATGTTAGATCTCTGAACGCTAGCTCTGTGAATGTTAGTTCTGTGAACGCTAGCTCTGTGAACGCTAGATCTCTGAACGCTAGATCTCTGAACACTAGCTGATGTTAGATCTGTGAACGCTAGCTCTGTGAACGCTAGACTGTGAACGCTAGCTCTGTGGACACTAGCTGATGTTAGATCTCTGAACGCTAGCTCTGTGAACGTTAGTTCTGTGAACGCTAGCTCTCTGAATGCTAGCTCTCTGAACGCTAGCTCAGCTAGTGATTCTGTGGTGATGGACCGTGCGTGTGTGGTTCGTATCGGTTTACAACATTAAACACTGTTAGCGGATCCGCCGCTTCGCTAAAATGTGTTTCTCAGAATAATGATGTTTTTGACAGATTTTAGTGAACTATAATAATCTGATCCGTGTCACGAAGCAAAAGCATTCTTGAAAATAGGATTGATGTTCTTCATGTAACGTGTGTGTGTGTGTGTGTGTGTGTGTGTGTGTGTGAGAGAGAGAGATTATGAGCGAGGGTTTGTGCAGATGATCCTCACCGAGGGAAGCACACACACACACACACACACACACACCAGCAGCACTTCCTCAAGTCGAGTCTGGCATTTCACCTGCTCTGTGTTGATATTCAGAGCCTGTGTGAGATCATCAGTCCCACTGAGCCTCGGGTCTCTCACACACACACACACACACAGAGCAGAGGAAGAGGAGAGCGGCGGGGAGCTGAGAGACATATGGCCACCACAGGAGGAGATGAGAGAGTGTGTGTGTGTGTGTGTGTGTTTGTGGATGTATGGGTGTGGTTACCTGGAGATGCAGGTGTGTGTGTGTGTGATTACCTGGAGACGTGTGTGTGTGTGTCTACAGGCTCGGTTCGGTTTTCCCTCAGTATGTTTTCATCATGTGACTCATTATATCCTAATAAATCCAGCGACACAAACACCTGATAGGATATTTATATCTAGTTATCATATCATATTTGATTTGTTTCTGTCACATATTTGATGGGTTCGTAAATAAATGTTTGCATTAGTGATGCACCGAGATGATGGATACATTTATCCTTAAATCTAAATCAAAATTTTCATATAAATTTATAAAATAGTCTCATCATTAAAAGCCATTTCCCAATCACACAATTATAATATATTCATCATCATTTTATGACGGACTGAACTGTTGCACTGAACTCTATTTTCCTCTATTTAAATGATTCCTACGAAATTATACATTATTCATAAGCTTTAATATATCTGCCAAATCTTCTAATAGAGTTATGTTCTGCAAACTCTTCCGGATCCAGAGATCCACTCTTCTGCTGACGGCACTGTCATCTCAACACACACACACACACACACACACACATCTGCAGATCATCTGGTGTGTTCACCATCCTCATCAGTGTGTTTCACTGTTTTAACATGCTTCGCTAAATCATAATCAGAAAAAAAAGTCACAATTATGAGATAAAAATTATGAGATGGCTTATGCCGTCATTTACACTTTTGTCACAGTTTTGACCTTTTATGATTTTGTCAGTTTTGACAAATATTACTTTGTATGTAAAATGACAAGTCAGATCAATGACTTTGTATGTCATAATTATGACTTTTTGTGTCATTTTAACTTTTATTTTATGACTTATGTTGTAATGAAAAAAATTATAACTAGTTAAAATCTTGACTTTTGTTTCTAAAAGTTTTATTTTTGTCCCAATTTTAACTTCTTATGTCAGAATTTTGTCTTTTTGTCAATTTTGACTTTATCTCATAAATACTTTTTATTCCATTATTTTGGATTTTTAATGTCACAATTATCCTTTTTCTGTGACCACTTGGACTAATTTTTACTTATGTCATACTTTTTTATACTAATTTTGACTTTTACATCATAAAAATGGCAAAAAGAGTCAAAAAAATTAAAACTTGCGATGTCTTCTGACATTGTGTCATAATTTTTTTTTGCACACAAAATACATCAAGAGTATTTTTCATAAATGTGATTTAAATGTTTGTTGTTAGCTAAAACAGTGTTACCTGTTACATGTTTCATGAGTGGTTTTGTGTTTTATGATTGATAAGCCTCAGAATTTGCCTTTCAAAAATAAAAACACACTCTATTTACTAGCCCCAGTGTCCCGTACACAGGCAAGACCAGATGTTTAGCATTTCACAAAGTGGAAGTCCAAAGAAAAAACAAATACCAGTCAACTTTAAAATGAGATTTATGAGAAAATAAATATGGAAGAGAATTACAAGTATATGCCACAATATTACTTTTGTTGGCATATGATGCAGGCTGTTGATTAAAAAACAATAAATGGCACACAGTGTACAGTGTAAAAAATATTGTTGTTTTAACGTGAAAAATGAAGAAACCTGGTTGCCTTAAAATTTTTAAGTTGAAATGGAAATTGAAGGAGATATACTCAAAATATTATGTTATCTGAACTACATAAATTATTCAAGCTTATTTGACAAAAGAAAAAATGTGATTACAAATCATGAAAATATTTTTTTAAAGTGATAGTGTAATGAAATGTGTGACATCTCATGGACGCAGCGGCAGCTCTTTCTCTCGCGTGCATGAGCGCGCGTGTGATTGGCCGCTGATCTCTGCGCGTTCACGCTCTAGTTGTGAGATTTGCGCGCCGCCGTTCGCTGTGAGAAGAGGAGAGGAGAGGAAAGCGATAGTTGTTACACCGAGGGGCAAATAACTCATCGATTCCGATGAATAACTGCCTCCGCTACCCCTGCAGCTGACGCACCGCCCCGAGGAGCGACGCGCGCGATTCTGTGAGGTAAATGCTTCTACAGTCTGCGGGGAAATGTGTGTTTATTCGACGCGTGACGCGGGACCATTAAACACCTTCCTCCCATCCGTCAGTGTTTCATCCTCCTCATCTCCGAGGCCGCTCGTGCCGTGTGTGTGTGTGTGTGTGTGTCAGTGTTGTGCTTTTGTGTACCAGTGTTGTGTTTTTGTGTGTCAGTGTTATGCTGCTGTGTGTCAGACAGTGTTGTGAATGTTGTGTGTCAGTGTTTCAGTATCGTGTGTCAGTGTTGTGTTGTGTCAGACTGTGTTGTGAATGTTGTGTGTCAGTGTTGTGTTGTTGTGTGTCAGACAGTGTTGTGAATGTTGTGTGTCAGTGTTTCAGTATTGTGTGTCAGTGTTGTGTTGTGTTTTTGTGTGTCAGTGTTGTGTTGTTGTGTGTCAGACAGTGTTGTGAATGTTGTGTGTCAGTGTTTCAGTATTGTGTGTCAGTGTTGTGTTGTGTCAGACTGTGTTGTGAATGTTGTGTTGTGTTGTGTTGTTGTGTGTCAGACAGTATTGTGAATGTTGTGTGTCAGTGTTTCAGTATTGTGTGTCAGTGTTGTGTTGTGTTTTTGTGTGTCAGTGTTGTGTTTTTGTGTGTCAGTGTTATGCTGCTGTGTGTCAGACAGTGTTGTGAATGTTGTGTGTCAGTGTTTCAGTATTGTGTGTCAGTGTTGTGTTGTGTCAGACTGTGTTGTGAATGTTGTGTGTCAGTGTTGTGTTGTTGTGTGTCAGACAGTGTTGTGAATGTTGTGTGTCAGTGTTTCAGTATTGTGTGTCAGTGTTGTGTTGTGTCAGACTGTGTTGTGAATGTTGTGTGTCAGTGTTGTGTTGTTGTGTGTCAGACAGTGTTGTGAATGTTGTGTGTCAGTGTTTCAGTATTGTGTGTCAGTGTTGTGTTGTGTTTTTGTGTGTCAGTGTTGTGTTTTTGTGTGTCAGTGTTGTGTGTCAGTGTTGTGTTGTGTTGTGTTGTTGTGTGTCAGACAGTGTTGTGAATGTTGTGTGTCAGTGTTTCAGTATTGTGTGTCAGTGTTGTGTTGTGTTTTTGTGTGTCAGTGTTGTGTTTTTGTGTGTCAGTGTTGTGTGTCAGTGTTGTGCTGTTGTGTGTCAGGCAGTGTTGTGAATATTGTGTCAGTGTTTCAGTATTGTGTGTCAGTGTTGTGTTTTTGTGTGTCAGTGTTGTGAATGTTGTGTGTCAGACAGTGTTGTGAATGTTGTGTGTCAGACAGTGTTGTGTTGTTGTGTGTCAGACAGTGTTGTGAATGTTGTGTGTCAGTGTTTCAGTATTGTGTGTCAGTGTTGTGTTGTGTTGTGTGTCAGTGTTGTGTTGTGTGTCAGTGTTTCAGTATTGTGTGTCAGTGTTGTGTTTTTGTGTGTCAGTGTTGTGAATGTTGTGTGTCAGACAGTGTTGTGAATGTTGTGTGTCAGACAGTGTTGTGAATGTTGTGTTGTGAATGTTGTGTGTCAGACAGTGTTGTGAATGTTGTGTGTCAGACAGTGTTGTGAATGTTGTGTGTCAGACAGTGTTGTGTTGTTGTGTGTCAGACAGTGTTGTGAATGTTGTGTGTCAGTGTTTCAGTATTGTGTGTCAGTGTTGTGTTGTGTTTTTGTGTGTCAGTGTTGTGTTTTTGTGTGTCAGTGTTGTGTGTCAGTGTTGTGCTGTTGTGTGTCAGGCAGTGTTGTGAATATTGTGTCAGTGTTTCAGTATTGTGTGTCAGTGTTGTGTTTTTGTGTGTCAGTGTTGTGAATGTTGTGTGTCAGACAGTGTTGTGAATGTTGTGTGTCAGACAGTGTTGTGTTGTTGTGTGTCAGACAGTGTTGTGAATGTTGTGTGTCAGTGTTTCAGTATTGTGTGTCAGTGTTGTGTTGTGTTGTGTGTCAGTGTTGTGTTGTGTGTCAGTGTTTCAGTATTGTGTGTCAGTGTTGTGTTTTTGTGTGTCAGTGTTGTGAATGTTGTGTGTCAGACAGTGTTGTGAATGTTGTGTGTCAGACAGTGTTGTGAATGTTGTGTGTCAGTGTTTCAGTATTGTGTGTCAGTGTTGTGTTGTGTCAGACTGTGTTGTGAATGTTGTGTGTCAGTGTTGTGTTGTTGTGTGTCAGACAGTGTTGTGAATGTTGTGTGTCAGTGTTTCAGTATTGTGTGTCAGTGTTGTGTTGTGTTTTTGTGTGTCAGTGTTGTGTTTTTGTGTGTCAGTGTTGTGTGTCAGTGTTGTGCTGTTGTGTGTCAGGCAGTGTTGTGAATATTGTGTCAGTGTTTCAGTATTGTGTGTCAGTGTTGTGTTTTTGTGTGTCAGTGTTGTGAATGTTGTGTGTCAGACAGTGTTGTGAATGTTGTGTGTCAGACAGTGTTGTGAATGTTGTGTGTCAGACAGTGTTGTGAATGTTGTGTGTCAGACAGTGTTGTGAATGTTGTGTGTCAGACAGTGTTGTGAATGTTGTGTGTCAGACAGTGTTGTGAATGTTGTGTGTCAGACAGTGTTGTGAATGTTGTGTGTCAGACAGTGTTGTGTTGTTGTGTGTCAGACAGTGTTGTGAATGTTGTGTGTCAGTGTTTCAGTATTGTGTGTCAGTGTTGTGTTGTGTTGTGTGTCAGTGTTGTGTTGTGTGTCAGTGTTGTGTTGTGTTGTGTGTCAGTGTTGTGTTGTGTGTCAGTGTTTCAGTATTGTGTGTCAGTGTTGTGTTGTGTTGTGTGTCAGTGTTGTGTTGTGTGTCAGTGTTGTGTTGTGTTGTGTGTCAGTGTTGTGTTGTGTTGTGTGTCAGTGTTGTGTTGTGTTGTGTTGTTGTGTGTCAGACAGTATTGTGAATGTTGTGTGTCAGTGTTGTGTTGTGTGTCAGTGTTGTGTTGTGTGTCAGTGTTGTGTTGTGTTGTGTGTCAGTGTTGTGTTGTGTTGTGTTGTTGTGTGTCAGACAGTATTGTGAATGTTGTGTGTCAGTGTTTCAGTATTGTGTGTCAGTGTTGTGTTGTGTTTTTGTGTGTCAGTGTTGTGTTTTTGTGTGTCAGTGTTGTGTGTCAGTGTTGTGTTGTGTTGTGTTGTTGTGTGTCAGACAGTGTTGTGAATGTTGTGTGTCAGTGTTTCAGTATTGTGTGTCAGTGTTGTGTTGTGTTTTTGTGTGTCAGTGTTGTGTTTTTGTGTGTCAGTGTTGTGTGTCAGTGTTGTGCTGTTGTGTGTCAGGCAGTGTTGTGAATATTGTGTCAGTGTTTCAGTATTGTGTGTCAGTGTTGTGTTTTTGTGTGTCAGTGTTGTGAATGTTGTGTGTCAGACAGTGTTGTGAATGTTGTGTGTCAGACAGTGTTGTGAATGTTGTGTGTCAGACAGTGTTGTGAATGTTGTGTGTCAGACAGTGTTGTGAATGTTGTGTGTCAGACAGTGTTGTGAATGTTGTGTGTCAGACAGTGTTGTGAATGTTGTGTGTCAGACAGTGTTGTGAATGTTGTGTGTCAGACAGTGTTGTGTTGTTGTGTGTCAGACAGTGTTGTGAATGTTGTGTGTCAGTGTTTCAGTATTGTGTGTCAGTGTTGTGTTGTGTTGTGTGTCAGTGTTGTGTTGTGTGTCAGTGTTGTGTTGTGTTGTGTGTCAGTGTTGTGTTGTGTGTCAGTGTTTCAGTATTGTGTGTCAGTGTTGTGTTGTGTTGTGTGTCAGTGTTGTGTTGTGTGTCAGTGTTGTGTTGTGTTGTGTGTCAGTGTTGTGTTGTGTTGTGTGTCAGTGTTGTGTTGTGTTGTGTTGTTGTGTGTCAGACAGTATTGTGAATGTTGTGTGTCAGTGTTGTGTTGTGTGTCAGTGTTGTGTTGTGTGTCAGTGTTGTGTTGTGTTGTGTGTCAGTGTTGTGTTGTGTTGTGTTGTTGTGTGTCAGACAGTATTGTGAATGTTGTGTGTCAGTGTTTCAGTATTGTGTGTCAGTGTTGTGCTTTTGTGTGTCAGTGTTGTGTTTTGTGTCAGTGTTTCAGTATTGTGTGTCAGTGTTGTGCTTTTGTGTGTCAGTGTTGTGTTTTTGTGTCAGTGTTTCAGTATTGTGTGTCAGTGTTGTGTTGTGTTGATGTGTGTCAGTGTTCTATCTATCTATCGTCTGTCTATCTGTCACTTTCATCCATCATCCTCCTCGAAGAGAAAACTTTCCTTGTGTTAAAAATGAAATGCTGTAGATTTTTCCATGATTCTAGATATTGCTGCAGGTGTTAATGGTCTTAAATCATGAATAAATAATCACCCCCCCCTCCTCTCTATACCCCCCAGGAGTACGGCTCAGCTTGAGGAATGGCTCAGCTGGGCTCGGCTCAGACTCAGAGCACTAATGGAGTGGCGGATGAGTCTCCCAACATGCTGGTGTACAGGAAAGTAAGTCCAGCTGACCCCTCACCTCTGAACCATCCGCTCACCCAGCAGTCTTCATGGTTCTGAATCGATTCACAAATGTCAAAAATCTCTTAATATATGAACGTAAATTAAGTTAACGTGATATTGACGGAACGCATAAGAAGTAACTCTGGAGCGGACTGCAGTTCTCAGCCAGTGTGTGTGTGTATAACAGAGACGCATGACAGCTGAGCGCCAAATCCGAACGGCACACTCTTCGTTAAAGCTAACTTAATTTCATTGTGGCCTTTTTTCTATTTTTGTATGAGAGCTTGTTTCTCTATTGTGTAGTTTTCACATCACCATGCTGTAATCCGACCTGTCATACACACGTTACACGTAGGCGTACAGTACGGCCTCCACAGTGTGTATCAGTGCCAGTGTGCTACATAATTCTATATTTTTGTATGAGCTGCTGGTACATAACTCTATTTTTTTGTGTTTGCGTGTGTGTGACACTAATGTCCACGTCTTTATTTCTTCAGTCGAAAAGAAATGAAGGTTTTTGATGAAAACATTCCAGGATTTTCTCCATATAATGGACTTCAATGGGGTCCAAACGGTTCAAGGTCCAAAAGAGAGTTTCAATGCAAAGTTGCAAACTGTTCAAAGGGCTTTAAACGATTTTAGACGATGAATAAGGGTCTTATCAAGCGAAACGATCGCTCATTAAAAAAATAAATAAAGTTTACATTTTTTAAGCTCAAATGGTCGCCTTGCTCTTTTCTGCGCCTTCGTGACTCTCCTGTTCGAACTCGTTCATCAAAATGAACAAATCTTTTCCCAAGTCAACTCGTTCAGTTCATTCGTTGAATGAACCAAATGACTAGCCTGACTTCGT
Source organism: Pimephales promelas (assembly GCF_016745375.1). The sequence goes on from NW_024121103.1 coordinate 1,303,310, forward strand.
CATAGTCATTTTCTAATAAGAATATGAGTCTGATACCGCTTCGTTGGGCTTTGATTATGAGGCGTGTCGTAACCGAACCAGGAAAAAAAAAAACTCTGCATTTAATTGGATAGTTGGTAAACCTACCAACCAATCAGAGCAACGCATAAGTCAACTCCTTTGCATAGCGCAGTTTTCAACTACTGAACTTACTTATTTTAGATTAGAAGTTAAATAACGAGTGTTGCTTCTTTTACTCCTCCATGAGTGCCACCAAAGGAGAAACCACAACGACCACAGGCTTTTCATTACGTCCCATCTTCTTAGCGACCGTCAGAGCCAGCTGATAAGTTACACTTTTCCCGAATCATGTAAGAAGGACGCCAAAAATATCTTTCCGATCGACAAATGCCTTGATTGTAGTTTTCTGTTCGTCTATTAAAATGAATGCGCTGTCGATTTATTTTACAACAGACGCGACAGAGGAATCTATACATCTCAATTCTCCAGCTGCAGTCGTCTCTGAGGGAAACCAGTTAGCGCTCTTTGATAACGTGATGATTACGTCCCTGCAGATCACCTGTCCATCATCGTATAAAGCCCGCCCTGGCAATTTGATTGGCCCGTTCATTTCTTGCCTGATCATAATTACTCCTCAATGGATCGAGTCCAGACCGAACTTCCCGACCAAAAAATGTTGTGGGCAGAGTTCGGGCTGGCATGCAGGCTACCAAATGACACGAAAAAAGATTTGTTCACGAACGCACATCACAGAACAGAGGAAGGCGACCATTTGAGCTTATAACCTTAAACTTTGTTAAATGAGCGATCGTTTTGCTTGATAAGACTCTTATTCACCATCTGGAATCGTTTAAAGCCCTTTGAACAGTTTGTAGTTTGCAGTGAAACTGTCTTTTGGACCCCATTGAAGTCCATTATATGGAGAAAATCCTGGAATGTTTTCATCAAAAACCTTCATTTCTTTTCGACTGAAGAAAGAAAGACATGGACATCTTGGATGACACGGGGGCGAGTAAATTATCAGCAAAAGTTTTTTTTAAAGTGAACTACTCCTTTAAGTCAGTTCAGGGATGCTTCATTTGTCATCGTCCAGCTCAGCTCAGTTCTCGTATAGTGGTGTCAGAGCAGGAGATCAATAATATTGTTGAATATTAAATGTCCTCAACTAAGCAAGCCAAAAGCCAAAGGTGACCGTTGAACCAAAACTCCATCAGTGAAAACCAAACGCTGATATAGGAATTGATATTATTTATATATGAGATGTTATTCAGTCCTCCGGACATTACACACAAGCTTTTTTGTTATGACAGTGATAGTGCCTGTTCATGTGAGTATCTGTCCGTCGGTGTTGGGAACAAGTGCTTTACTACATTAGCTTGTCTGCAATTAAATAAATCAGTTATTCCTAAATTATTATTTACCTGTATGAAGTGGCCCAAATTTGATGATTTTTAAAAGTTGAACTTGTAGTTGCGTTTTATTATGTAGATTTAGCATTGTGTTTCCCTGCTGATTGTGTTTCTGGGTCACACGGTGATCTACATGTCCGGTGTTCATGCTCTGATTATATATTTGCATAAATATAGCGCGGTGATGACATCATCAGGACGTGCATTAGCGAGAGTTCGTTCCGTCTTTCGTTCAGGAATCTCGTCTGACCTCTTTTCGTCTGCAGTGTGTGTTTGTGTTTCGTCTGCTCTATATTCAGAGATGTTTCTGACCCGAATAGAGATATTTTAACCCGTTTTTTATTAACCTTAACCATTTAGAAGTTTCATTAATGGATGTATTTTAAAAAGACTTGAGAGAAATGTTAGATATTCTATCAAATAGCAAACTGAAAGTGAGAGACTTTTTTATGTTCTTGTATGAAAAATATTATTAAATTATTGAATGTAATATGCACGATATATCTGCCCCCATATCGGTATCGTCTGATACGTTAATTTTGAATGTTATCGGCCCAGTTAGAAGATTAATATATCCGATATATTAAAGCCGATACATAATCTATTATTTATGACACATTTTAGATGCACTGTTCAACATCATGGTTTGAATTGCTTTAAATATGATTGAAATCATTAAAAAAATTAAAATAGAGTGAAGTGTTTGTCAAGTTTGTCATATCAGCTACATAAAATCATAATAGGAATATTATAATTGTGTGTTGGAATGTGGCTTTTAAGTGTGAGACTTTTGTCTTTGTAATCAGGCTCTCAAAACTAATATAAAAATTTAGATTTAGATTTTCAGCCAATATATCGGTTTCCCCAGTATAAAGAATTATCGGTTAACGGTAACTGCCTAAATTTTTATATCGGCTCATCCCTACTATTTATTAAAGTTTTATATTATCATGATTATTTTCATTTCTGCTACTCTGACATTATGAAATTAGATATTTAATTAATTTAATGTTATAATGATAAGAATTCCATCATCATCTTAAAACTCGTGTATTTTTACCTGTCGAACCAAATGTAAACCTGCTGTTCTCCCTGCGGTGTACATGTGCAGGCTGTCAGCTTTTAATAAACCATTTTATGCAGCATTTAATAAACGCATTTCCCACGCTCGAATTGACCAATCACAACACATTGCCTCAGCCGACCAATCAGAAGCACAGTATGCTTTTCAGAAGGAGGGGCTTCATAGAGACAGAAAGTAAAGCGAGCGTTACTGACAGACTGGGAAGAGAGGAGCCGCAACAATGGAGAATATGAGGAGAATAATCAACATTCAAGCAGGAAAACCTGTTCTAGAAGAGCCTGAAACACATCACGAGTGTGACACTTCAAGACACTGATGCGAAGTTAGTTCATAATCTTTTGTCATTTACAGAGCGTAGTCTATTATTGTCATCATTAATTGCATAATTGAAGTCATTGTGCTGTTTAGTAGTTGTAGGAGGCGAGTTCTGCGTTCTGTAATGAAGCGCAAAATATATTCATGTGTAAAACGTGTCGGATCTGTCATCACTCTCATTCTTCTGAGATGATTTTTCTTGTTTTAGATGAACTATTTCTCTAGTTGTGTCTATCGGACAGGTCTTGTTTTCTGAGAGGATTGTGATTATATTAATGATTTATTCAGTGAATGGGAGATTACTGACGCAGCTTCATTTTCAAATTCATAATGTCCCAAGAGGCAAATATGAGAGTAGTCGCATCCGATTAGTTGAATCAGGACACATGTCCATGTATTTCAATGAGGCGCGCGTTCTAGATGTGGTTCTCATTAGATAAACTACTCTAGAAGTCTCTTCTGCTCACCAAGGCTGTGTTTATCATCAGAAATACAGTAAAAACAGTGAAATATTATTCTAATGTAAATCATCTGTTTTCTATATGAATATACAGTAAAGTGTAATTTATTCCTGTGATCAAAGCTGAATTTATCATCATTACTCCAGTCTTCAGTGTCACATGACCCTTCACAAATCACTCTAATATGAGGATTTGTAATAATATTTCACAATATTACTGGATTTACTGTATTTTTTTGATCAAATAAATATAGAGTTAAGCATAAAGAGAATTTTCAAAAACGTGCACTTTCAAAAAAAAGCGCTCCGCCTCCCAAGCACCACTAACTCCGCCTCCGTTTCCCTCGTAAGCTGATATTAGGGTCCCACTTTATGTTAAGTGGCTTTACATTGAAATTAATAATTTGATACAATGGACTTATTGTGTACATACATGTTTTTACATTGTGCTTATATTTTAAAAATACTAGCATGTAATTACAGCTGTAATTAATTTATGTAATTACATTTGTAATTACACAGTTGACCCATCCCTCACACCTTAACCTACCCTTAAACCTACCCATACCACCACACCTGTCCCTAAACTTACCCGTATCACACCTCAATAGCAGCAAAAGTGTTTTACAATACAACAGGACCACAATAATACGTTGTACTTGTTTTTCAATGTAGGTACATAGTACTTAAAGCCACTTAATATAAAGTGGGACCGATATTAGTATTTAAACTCTTCTCTATGATATACTTTTTTTAATGACGGTGTCTTTAAGCCTCAGATGATAACGACTGAAACTGATTTGTCAGTGTAACGTTGAGTGTGTGTGATCGTCGTGTGTGTGTGTTGTTTCTCACTGTTGGCTTCAGCTTTATCCTCTGTCCGTCGGCGCTGTAAATGCTGATTGATTTTCAGAGACGCCGTTCATTCATTGTAATTAAATAGATCGGAGCCCAGAGCTGTTCTCAGATTAATGCCAGTGTTAATGGATTGGATCATTTACAGCAATCTTCCCGTTCACGGTTGACACCTCTCCTTCTCTTCTCCGGATATTATACTTCACACTAATATCAAACGAGGAAGACACTAGTCCTGATTACAGTTTTTATTATTCGCTTTGGTACTATTTTCACAAGTAAGGTGTACATTTTCAAAACTCTTAGTGCTGATATCACACATGATCATCAAAAGTGCACTTTTTTCAAACATTTCGTCATGTTTTCAACTGTGTTAGTACAATTCACACAATCACAAAGTATCCTTTTCACAACACAAAATAAGTGTTTCATCTACGTTATTGTTTCATTCACAGTAAAGCTCTTACTATCAAACTTTTGATTTGCATCTCTTTTTGTTCAGTTTAGGGCTGTGCAAAAGTTAATTGCGATTAATCGCATCCAAAATAAAAGTCTGTGTTTACATAATATATTTGTGTGTGCTGTATATAATTATTTTGTATATATAAATACACACACATGCATGTATATATTTAAGAAAATTCGTTATTCATATATAAAATATTTATATTTTTTATAATATAGATTATGTATTTATATACATATACAGAATTTAAGCGCAAATAATTCTTAAATATATACATGCATGCATAGGTATTTATATATACAGAATAATTATATACAGCACACACAAATATATTATGTAAACACAGACTTTTATTTTGGATGCGATTAATCGCAATTCATTTTTGCACAGCCCTAGTTCAGTTTAATACTTTTGTCTATTATTTAATCCAACAGATCTTAATGGTTAATCAATTAGTCATTTGGTAAACCTATAGATTTTCATTTCAGCAATATACAGTATATGGATTTTGAGAACTACAGAAATAAAATGTGTGTTTGTATGAATATTTACAGTAAATTACTATAGCTAATTGATTTCACATAGTGGTAACCACAATTGGCCACTATATACAGTAATGTGTGCACTAAATGTTATGTTTTGTTCTTATTTAGTTACATTTCATAGAAAGTATACCTATGTTACAATCTGAAAAATAAAAACTATAATTTGCCTAAATGATTGTAGAGGATGTCTTCATTGATCCTTCACTTGATTACATATATGATGGATATTTGGAAATGATAGATTATGTAAATGTTGGGTACTGTAAGTGTATTGCCTAATGTTACCGTAAAACTGTGTAATCTGTCTTTTACAGTATATTGCTGTAGCATATTCATTTCAGCACTTCTACGGCCGATTTGAAACATGTATCTCGTGTTGTTTGCTGTTGGATGAACTGATTGTTAAAAGTACTAAACTGAAAGAAGATCATATTGTTGTGTTTCAGTGATTAAACCAAATGTTCTCATTACATATTACAATAATCTTGTGTTTTTGAAATAATGATTATGTGGACTGAAAACATGTGCAGCTGACTGAAAGCATTACATCAGGTTTTGAAAATATGACTAGCTGCGTTACAAGATTTTTGTACAGAGAGTTTTGAAAATGTACACCTTACTTGTGAAAATAGTACCAAAGCGAATAAAAACACTGTATTATCATTAATGTTGAAAACTGTAGATTTTTTCCAGAATTTTGACTAATCTCAATTTTTTTTCATATGCTAGTGAGTGAGGGTGTGTGTGTGTGTGTGTGTCTGACCATTATGCGTGTGTGTGACTGTTCATGTCACTGGATGTTTTAGCATGAAACTGCTGTGATGAATCTCATGTTAAACATGCGCCGGTCACGGACCGTAAACAGGAGAGAGACTCTGAGTGTTGCATTATGGGAATGAAGCCCGTTTCAGGATTGTGACATTTACTCCTCATCTAATGAGCGTAATCACACGGCGTTTGGGTCGATCGCTGTTTCTCGGTGGATTGAGATGGACAGTAAATCGCTCTCGTTGCAGTGAGTGTGTGTGTGTGTGTTCCACCTGTGAGATCAGAGCTACACTAATGAAGTGAGATTATGTTAATGGATGGTTTTGAATGGTAATTATGACACCAGTGAACTAAAGATCCCAGTGTTCCTCCATAATATCCACAGACGCAGCTCAGGTCCTGTTGGGGGGGGGTACTCTGTGTAAAGCAGTCAGTGTGTGTGTGTGTGTGTGTGTATGAGTCTGAGTTTGTGTGTGAGTCTGTGCGCATGTTTGAGTGAGTGAATGAGTGAGTCTGTATATGAAGAGTTCAGATGCAAAAGCCTCTAAATGCCATTTGAAATTTTCTTCTAAAATGACCATTTTTATCAAGTTTGTATATTTAAGTTCAGTAATTTCACTTAAATGACAATTAATAGGTAATCTTCATTGCCATTTAAGTGAAATCACTGAACTTAAATATACAAGCTTGATAAAAATGATCATTTTAGAAGAAAATTTCAAATGGCACTTAGAGGCTTTTGCATCCGAACTCTTCATATATATATAACATTCTCCAGCACTGAGCAAGAGGACCTGAAGGAGGACAGCATGAGCTCGCTGCTGAGAGACACTATCAGATCTAATCATATTCTTCATTAACAGCATTAGTCAACATTCATAAGGACAAACCGTGTGTCTCAACCCAGTTATTTAATGTGTTTTTGCTTTTTAAAATATGCTGCGTGTGCATCAGGAGTATGAGGAGGACACACTCGAGGTGTGTGTGGAGATGAGGACAGCTTTTACTCTGTCTCTGGGTCACAGAGCGAGTACGTGTGTTTTCTTCTCTTGTATTTGCTGGTTTCTTCAGTCACTTCATGGGTTGAGAGTGAGTTTGTATGAGAGCCAATCAAACGGCTCTGTCGGCAGAGGTCCTGCCAATCAGAGCGCCCCACCTGCTCCAGGCTTTAACTCCGCCCCCCTGGAGTCTCTCAACATCCCAAATGTCATTTTGCTTTGGAAGATTAAGAAGGATTTTCAGGTGTCAGTGTTTAGGAAACTACGATTGAAAGCTTCTGAATAAAGATGGTGCTGATGAGCACAATAACTTTACAATTTAAATAATATAAAATTTGTATTTATTTAGATTTAATTTTTTGTGCAACAATTGCTTTTATCAAAATTAATTGCTTTTATTTTGCTACCAAATCACCTAAAACGTTTTTACAATAAAATGTCTTTATTGAATGTAACTCGACACTCTTGCCTCATCTAGTATGCGCAGTCCTATGAATATGCAAATGAGCCCCGCCTCCACTCACTCCCTCACACGTTGTTCTGATTGGTTACCAGTGTTGGGAGTAACGCATTACAAAAGTAATACATTACAGTAACATATTACTTTTTGCTGTAACGCAGTAGTGTAAGGCATTACTAATCAATTTTCAGTAATATTTTACTCGTTACATGTTCAGTGAGGCTTGTATTACAGTTGTATTACAGTGTATTGTCTGCTTTTACTTCTTAAAGGCAACAGACTATGTGAAAGTTTTAAAGCAGTCTTTTAGTGCCAGTTCAGAGCGGTCGCGTACGTAACATTGTTTTTTCCTCATAAATGCGAACACGAAAACTAAAATAAAATGAAAATTTTAAGTTCTATGGAGACTGCAAAACCAACCCTTCCTTATCCAATTACACTCAATCCAGTGTAATTAACAGAATTACAAAAAATATATTTTGCCTCCTATTTTTTTTTGTCACGCATGAATGTGTGTCTTTTTTCCCTAATATTAAAAATAAAACATAGACTGATATTTGTCTAATGTCTGGAGTCCTCTAAGGAAATAGCCTATATACGTTTCAATACATGTATTTTCGGATAATTTTTATTTCAAGCTTTGACTGCAAATGTCATGTCCATAATGCTAGACTTCCCCAATTTTAAATAATTTATCCTCAACTAGTTTTGTGGTGTAGGTCTACGTATTTTATAATGTTAACTTCAAATAATACTAATAGCCTAATTTAAAGATAAGGCAGCATTGGATCTGGACGGTAAGGAGAATAACGCTGGAGTTGGAAGAGGTGTGTCGCGATTCTGTAGGTTCGTGGATCTGAGTCGTGTGGCGAATCGCGATTTCGGTTTCATATTGCATATCATTACAGCCCCAAAGTTAAGTACTTAGTTATTTTGGTGAAAGTAACTCAAAAGTAATACATGAGTAATGTAACGCATTACAATTCTGAGACAGTAATATTGTAAGGTAATGAATTACTTTTAAATAACAGTAACAAGTAATACCTAATGTATTACAGTTTGGAAGTAACTTGCACAACACTGTTGGTTACAAGGTGGTTTGTGACGTCAGAAACACCAGCGATTTCAAAGCGTGTGTTTGAGACTGTCTTTGGTTCACTGCAGGTTTAAGGAGGAAAGACTCAATGCTGTCCACTTATCAACTTACACACGGTGTGTGTTAAAGCGGATTAAACACACCACATACACACATAAACAACATTAAACACTGGATTTTCATTTAAATAGTGCAATTAAAATATGTTACAATGCAAAAAATCCCACATTTGTACTAAAATTAAATGGACTTTTCTTCTTTTGTTTTGATTTTGGAGTGAGTCCAGGAAACATGTGATAGCCAGCATCTGAACATCAGAATAACTCCCTCTCTGGTTTCATGTTCATATATGTATTAATCTGCACTGCTATAGCGGGTTAAGAGGGAGTGTGTGCAGTCACGAGTGAAGAGTAATTGCGAGTACAACAGTGTGTGTAATCACACAGAAATTAAGCGTAATTACATGGAATCAGAGGCTAATTATGAAGCATGTAATTACTGTGATTGTTCCAGACGTCAGGCTGTGAAGCTGATCTCTCTCTCTCTCTCTCTCTCTCTCTCTCAGATGGAAGATATCATCGCTCGCATGCAGGACGAAAAGAACGGGATTCCCATCCGGACCGTCAAGAGCTTTTTGTCCAAGATCCCCAGTGTGTTTTCAGGTGTGTTCAGACGATCTTATTTATACAAAACAGCATTTCTTCTCTCTCTCTCTCTCTCTCTCTCACATTTATTGAAAGTAGTTGATGCCTTCACAAGCCCCCGTAAGAGCTGGCGAGTTGAGTTACGAGCTAAGCGCGAAGGGGGGTTTGCAAAATGTGCCGTATTTTTGTACTTCCGCTAGTGGCAGTAATGTCGCAGAAAAGACATGTGTCGCATTTAAAGGAGTAGTTCACTAGTCGGAAAAAACTTTTGCTGATAATTTACTCACCCCCGTGTCATCCAAGATGTCCACGTCTTTCTTTCCTCAGTCGAAAAGAAATGAAGGTTTTTGATGAAAACATTCCAGGATTTTTCTCCATATAATGGACTTCAATGGGGTCCAAACGGCACAAGGTCGAAAAGAGAGTTAATAACAGTTTCAGATGCAGCTTCAAATGTCTTTAAACGACACCAGACGATGAATAAGGGTCTTATCATGCGAAACGATCGCTTTATTTCAAAACTTATTCCAAAAATGTAACTTTTCTAAGGACAAATGCTAGCCTTGCTCTATTCTGTGAGGCGCGTTTGTAACGTCACGTAATACGTAATTACGTTCAAAAGGTCACGGGCGACGTAGCCGGAAGTACAGAGTCAGAGTGTTTACAAGTTGAACGCATAGGTTGAACGTGCAAACTAACTCAAATGCCGTTTACAAAAAAGGAATTAAAAGGAAAAACAACGATGTCGGACGATTTTGATTCTGTACTTCCGGCTACGTCGCCCGTGACCTTTTGAACGTAATTACGTATTACGTGACGTTACAAACGCGCCTCACAGAATAGAGCAAGGCTAGCATTTGTCCTCAGAAAAGTTACATTTTTGGAATAAGTTTTGAAATAACCGCTCGTTTCGCATGATAAGACCCTTATTCATCGTCTGGTGTCGTTTAAAGACATTTGAAGCTGCATCTGAAACTGTTATTAACTGTCTTTTGGACCTTGAACCGTTTGGACCCCATTGAAGTCCATTATATGGAGAAAATCCTGGAATGTTTTCATCAAAAACCTTCATTTCTTTTCGACTGAAGAAAGAAAGACATGGACATCTTGGATGACACGGGGGCGAGTAAATTATCAGCAAAAGTTTTTTCAAAAGTGAACTACTCCTTTAAACGTTACGGAGCGTCGGCAGGCTAATTAATGACTTTATAATGATATGGCAATATGGACTGTAGTGTTCTGTATTCACACCGTTTCGCAGTCGGTGTTTTAAATGCGCATCTGAAGTGTCAGCGCTGTCCGCGAAGCCTCACGTGTGACACTAAACGTGTCCTCTAGATGGCGCTCTCGCTCTGTGTAACACCAGCCACTCCAGCAACAGACACAACCCCGAAAAACTATCGGTGTGATTTTATTTTTTTTAACGATAACGATAGTTCCACCAATCAACTATCGGTACCGATATATCGGCAAAACTGATGAATCGCTCCTCTTCTATACGAACACGAAATCATTCCTAACAATAATTATAAAGCAGATGTGATATGAACTGTCACTGCGATATAAAGCTAGTGGCTCTGAGTCAAACTCTGAGACTCCTGACAGTGACGGAAACCTTTTAATAGTCCTCAAGACTCTGTGTGCTGAGACGTGCTGAGAGATTCCCGAGGAGACGCGAGTGCTAATGAGGAAACCGTCCCACAATCCAAACACTGATCCCAGAACATCCTGAGGAGCCTCTCAGATGAGGACAAACAGAGCAGAGCCATCAAACACACACACTTCAAACACATCACACACACGGCTTTGAAGAGAGGTCACTGACGCGCAAACACACACAGATCCGCTTTACAGAGCGCTCATGTTTTGGCCTTTACATGGAGCCCTGAGAGATCCTGACAGATATTTAGTGGAGGAGGTGTTCCCTGTTCATCAGATCATCAGGCTTTTATTCTGTGAACGCATTAATTAGGACCCACAGAACTGATGCATCATGGGAGAACCGCACTGAGAGGATGATGATGGTAATGATGATGATGATGATGATGATGAGAGTTGTGTGTGTGTGAGACTTCAGATCCTCCTCTGCTGTTTCTGCTGTTATATAATCGAGTGTCTTATATAAGCATCTTCAATAATGACATTTTGAAATGTAGAACCTCTTCAAACGCTCGTGCTTTCTGGAGCAGAGCAACCGATACACTCTCTCTCTCACACACACACACACACACACTCAACGGAACACACGTTTCTGAAATAAACATATAGTCCACAACAAACACACACACACACACACTCTCTCACATACACACACACTCACTCACTCACACACATACTGTATATGAGACTCACACACACACACACACTATCCATCTTGTTATCACACTCTTCAAACGCTCATGGTTTTCCGGAGCAGAGCCAAAGAGAAACACTCGACACACACACTCTCTCGCTCGCTCTGTTTGTAAACACACATGTTTCTGAAATAAACATACAGATCACAACAAACACACACTCTCACTCTGTCTCACATACACGCACACACACATACTGTATGTGACTCTCTCTCTCTCACACACACACACACACACACACACACCAAACCCTCAAAAGCCTTAGCAAATCCACAAAAAGACAGTTAATAATGCTCAGAGACGAAGATGGCGGAGTGTGTGCGGTGTGAAGTAGGGCGAGAGTGTGTGTGAGTGTCTGAGACCCACAGAGTGATAATTAAAACAGGATAAATTTAGCTGCTGGGAACAGCTGGTGTTGCTGCTCATGTGTGTGTGTGTGTGTGTGTGAGAGTCACATACAGTATGTGTGTGAGACATAGAGTGAGTGTGTGCACGTGTGAGAGTGTGTGTGTGTGAGGCACGGAGAGAGACACCAGAAACAAACACTGTCGCAGAATATTTACTCCATATATCACACGAGTTTGGTCCTGTTTCGATGGAGTTTCGTTACTCGTGTGTGTGTGACATTAAATGAAAGTCTTTCCAGAGCTCATGCTTCAGTTCCCTCGCTGCGCTGTGTGTTAGGAGTATTGTGTCACTTCACATAAGAAGTGCTTTAGTGAAAAACAGTTCATTAAAACAGTTGTGTTAAGTTGGATGAGCAGTTCAAAACTGTTGTAATCACCATTTTATTTGAAAGAAATTAATTCTTTTATTCAGCAAGGATACATTAATTTGATCAAAAGATACAATGTAACAAAAGATGCTCCATCTCATGAATGCTGTTCTTTTCATCAAAGAATCCTGAACGATACAATGTCACGGCTTCCAGAAAAATTTGAACTGTGTTCAACTTAAAATGACAAAATGCTGATGTTTTTTTTTAAATTATGAGAATAAAATGTGAAATTATGAGTAAAAATTATGAGAACAAAAAAGTAATTCTGAAATTAGTTAAAATCATGACTTAAAAAAAATCATAATTCGGACAAAAAAAAAGACAAAATTATGACATACAGTTGAAACTCACTTAAGTCATAATTATAATGAGATAAGTCAAAATTATGACTTAAAAAGTTAAAAATTATTATATATATTATAATATATATATATATATATATATATATATATCTATATATATTATACGTATATAATATATAATATATATTATAATAATTATTAAATATATTAAATTGATATAATTTTAACTTTTTATGCCATAATTATGATTTATGAAAGCATGATTTTGTCTTTTTTGACTTTTGTTATCTTTACTTCTTTTATTTCTGCGAATAATCGTGCAGTTGCGTGAATCGTTGTGAGATCTGTATTAACCCCGTGTGCCGTCTCCTCGAGGCCCAGACGAGCGCGTTCACACTGAGATCGGGTCGATGCAGGAAGTGTTCTAGTTTCTCTGTGATCTGGGTCTGGTGTGCGATCGCCATCAGAACATGTTCTCGTCCAGGATCTGTGTAATGTAAGCCAGGATGCTCTTATTTCTCCGGCCCCTGAAGACATCTCTCGCACCGGCTGCCCCCGAAACCTACTTTCCCTGCGCCTCGTTCGCCTGCGCTAATGAGCCCTCGTCACCTGACTGATCACATGACTGATCACCTGACTGATCTGAGACCTGCAACACACAGGTCAAGAGCTGCTTCTGAAGAGGAGACGACACATGATGTCTGTTCTGTGTTCATCTGGGGACTTTAACCAGGAATACAGTTTTAAAAAGTAATAATCCATTTTGACCCCATGCGAGGAATGCTTCAGGGCACATTAAAAACCTAAAAATGCTCAAAATTCTAACTAAAAATGCTAAACCTTGAACAAAAAAATATTTTATTATTATTTTATATTGTGTGTCTGAATGCACTGACTTTAGGACCCAGTGGAACAGCTCATGCTCCATTTACAGATGAAACGCAAAAAATTAGAATATGGTGCAAAAGTTCATTTATTTCAACAACTTTAAAGGTGAAACTAATATATTATATAGACTCATTACATGCAAAGTGAGATATTTCAAGATATTTTGTGATAATTTTGGCTTACAGATATGAAAACCCAAATTCAACATTAGAATATTGTGAAAAGGTTTTCATAAGCTATAAGCCATAATCATCAGAATTATCACAAAATATCTTGAAATATCTCACTTTGCATGTAATGAGTCTATATAATATATTAGTTTCTCCTTTTAAGTTGAATTACTGAAATAAATGAACTTTTGCACCATATTCTCATTTTGATAGAGCTATAAGCCCATCTAGAGTCATGAAATATCATGTGTTATTATTAGAGGATCTGCAGACTCCCGATGTAAGATATTTAGAGCTGAATTAAAAGGTTTATGCATGAAATTGTGAGTTATTTTTAATTTAAGATGAAAGAATGTGCTTAAAGTACTATGTATTGAGTAAATCTAGTCATTTAAACAGCATAAGGAGGGATGAGTGTGTGCACGGGGTCAGCCGGAGGACACGCGTGATGTGTGTGTGTGTCATGCAGATCCTCATTGTGTGTTCCAGGCTCTGAGATCGTCCAGTGGATGCAGAAGAACCTGAGCATTGAGGATCCAGGTACAGTAGCGCTTCTCCTCGCACACACGCAGCGCGGTAAACTCATTAGCTGGAGATTGTCGGACCGTTCATGGTTATTTAATTAAGCAGAAGGTGCCGGCCGTGAACACACGCCTTGAGGAGGAAATCAAACGCTGGCATTTACATCCACGAGCGCATTGATCTGAGCTCGATTAGTTTAGCCTAACGTGACCTTCTTAAAATCAGCCGCTGGTTTACAAGCAAAGGAGACGTGGACGATCACGCCAGCTCCTTCAACACACACCATATGTAAGTTGATAATTGGACAGCATTGAGTGCCTAAGTCCCGCCCCTCCGCTTCCGGCTCATGGGACATTATTTTGGAAAAAATATGTATGGGAGTCAATGACGAGAGACAACTTATCTCTTTATTCCGTCTGAACTGTGCCCTCAATTACACATATGATGTTTGTCAATTTAAAAGATAATTCTGAAAGTCGAAAACGTCGCAGTTTGTCATAAAACAGAAGAGTAACTTTTAGTTTTATGTGAAAATCGCTCAATGAACTACATCTCCCAGGAAGCGAAACAACGAGTGAGATCCGCTGCTCATGTGTGTGTGTGCAGTCTGGTACAAAACACTCAGGCATGACGGCGTGAAGTTATGATTATAACGTAACAATGACAGACATTAGCCTCAGCAAAGTTAGCTTCATTCATTGAGAGGAAATGTGCGCCTTTGGGATTTGTAGTCTTATGTCTTATACCTCAACGGTTTTACATCAAACTGCGACTTTCTTTACTTTAAAATGTATCTTTTAAATTGACAAACATCATATGTGTAATTCAGGCACAATTCAAACCAGATCAAAATATTTGTTGTCTCTCGCCATTGACTACCGTACAATATCTTTCCGAAATAAGGTCCCAACGTGGTCGACCGGAAGGGGAGGGGCTTAGGCTGTCTATTGCTGAGTATTTCCTCCTTAAAACTGCAGTGAACCAAAGACAGTCTCAAAAACACACTTTGGTGTTTCTGACGTCACAAACCACCTTGTAACCAATCAGATCAACGTGTGATCGTCAGCCAGTGGATCTCTGAGTGAGGGAGTGGAGGCGGGGCTCATTTGAACGCTCTGATTTCTGTCTTTGTGTCTTTTTAAAAGTGATTTCTAGACTGGAAACGGCACATCTCTGATGGTGTCGCTCGAGGAGATGCTAGTTCTTCTGCTAACCCTCTTTAGCGCTCACTCTGACACGAGCCAGAGGAAATGATGCGCTTTATTGTTGAGTTGAACTTTGCCTTTAAGTTCTTTGTAGAATTGAGCTGAGCGGCTGTATTTACTCAAACAGAGGACGTTTATTACTCTGTAAGGACACACACACACACTTTCTCACTCACTCACTCTCACATACACACTGATGGACCTCTGAAATCTGTAACGACTCCAGACAGAAAAATCCCTGAGATGAGGCGATTAACGGTGTGTGTGTGTGTGTGTGTGTGTGTTGCAGTGGAGGCTCTTCATCTGGGAACACTGATGGCCGCTCACGGTTATTTCTTCCCCATATCGGATCACGTCCTCATCCTGAAGGACGACGGGACCTTCTACCGGTTTCAGGTGAGATTCTCTCTCGTGATTGGCTGAGAACCTCACGTGATCGGCTGAGACCTCTCGTGATTGGCTGAGAACTGTATACAAGATATGACACGGATCATTGCATTATAATGTTTGTACTGTGTCTCTCATGTTGATGAATATGATGATGAGGAAACTTGATGCCATTCATATTCATATTGATATTCTGATTCATGTTCACGATATCATTCATATTCCAATTTAAATTCATGAATATTCTGATGCTTATTCCTATAAATGATGTCATTCATATTCATGTATATGGTCACGGTAATGAGCAGGTTTGCTGATTGCAGTGATTGCAGTAAACCTCAGTTCTACACACACACACACACACACACGTGTCGGCCGCATCATTTTCCTGTTTGGCGAATCATGTGATTCATGTTCAGGTCACATGTTTCCGAGATGATGATTGAGTTCATGAGTGTTTCTGATCGCAGACGCCGTACTTCTGGCCATCAAACTGCTGGGAGCCAGAGAACACTGACTATGGTAAGAACACACACTCACACACACACACACACACACGCACACACACACACACACACACACAACACACACACACACTCACTCTGCTGTTCTTGAGCTGCTGTCCTGAAACATGAGAAAGTGTCGGACAACATCAGAACAATCGATCAACACACTCTACATGGTGTTCAACTCCGTATCTCTCCTGTCACACACACTCCTGTCACACACACTCACACATTCGTCCAACTAATGACATGATGGTTCATTAATCACATGTAAACTCCCCAAATGAAGATTTCAAAGAGATGATGTCATTTCATTACAATGAATTATTTAATCTACAGTAAATACACACACACACACACACACACACACATATATGAAGAGTTCAGATGCAAAAGCCTCTAAATGCCATTTGAAATTTTCTTCTTTAATGATGATTTTTATCAAACTCGTATATTTAAGTTCAGTAATTTCACTTAAACAACAATTAATAGGTAATTATCATTGCCATTTAAGTGAAATTAGTGAACTTAAATATACAAGCTTGATAAAAATGATCATTCTAGAAGAAAATTTCAAATGGCACTTAGAGGCTTTTGCATCTGAACTCTTCATATATATATATATATATATATATATAGAGAGAGAGAGAGAGAGAGAGAGAGTGACATGTAATGAAAGTTAAAACAATTACATAAAATAATTATAATTACATAACTGCAGAAGCTTTAATAACTGAATATTCATGAGCGTTTACACTCGTTCTAACAAATGATGCGGATCACAGGTTGTTGTTTTAAACAACATATTTTTTACTCATTTTTTAATAGCAATTTGTCTGCAATTTTTACTCAATACAATATTTTACAGCTTGTCATGTTATATTCATTATAAAATATTTCCAGAACTTTTTACCATTTTTTTTAAGACCTTACAAATGTTCTACTTTAAAATGTTCCTAATTTCCACATGTTTTAATGATTAGTTTCTGTGACTGGTGTGTGCGGGAGAGCTGCGCCCCCTGCTGGACAAACACTAAAATAATATAAAGCTCATTTACTGTCCTGTCATCACAACAACAAATCAAATCAGTGTGTTTCAGTGCAGTGATGTCATCAAGATTCACACTATCCTGTATGAAAACAGTCTCTCTCTCTCTGCAGCCGTTTACCTCTGTAAGCGAACGATGCAGAATAAAGCTCGTCTGGAGTTGGCCGATTATGAAGCTGTAAGCGTCTTCCTCTGTTTATGAAATAATGAAAAGCCATTTTTAAAATGTGAATGTTTTATTGTTCCCGCACATCTTATTTTGTGTTTTATGGAATAAAGCAAATGCATACTGTGTGTGTGTGTGTTCATGCATGTGTGTGTTCATGTGTGTGTGTGTTTGCCGCAGGAGAGTTTGGCGAGACTACAGAGAGCTTTTGCACGTAAATGGGAGTTTATATTTATGCAAGCAGAAGCACAAGCGAAGTAAGTGACCAGATCTCAGATCAGTGTCTTTAACCTCTGACAAACATCAACACACTCAGATCTGCATCAGTGTGTGTGTGTGTGTGTGATCTCTCCTGTCAGAGTGGACAAAAAACGGGACAAAATCGAGCGTAAGATCCTGGACAGTCAGGAGCGGGCATTCTGGGACGTGCACAGGCCGGTGGTGAGCTCATACACACACACACACACACACACACACACATATTTAATAATCAATTAATGATTTAAGAGTCTTTAAACTGTCTAAAACTGTGTTGATGGCGCATTAATAATAATCGTGTGTGTGTGTGTGTGTGTGTTGCAGCCTGGCTGTGTGAACACAACTGAAGCCGACATAAAGAAATCCTCACGGATGAAGCAGCCGCACAAAACACGGAAGGTACACACACACACACACACATTAACAGCAAATTGAAGACTCCTCCACAGGATTTTATTGTGTCCCAAAAGAGATCATCTGTCGTTTATAAAGAATGAGACACACACTAACGAGTTTGTGGTCATGTGTGTGTGTTTGCAGTCAGTTTACGGTTTACAGAACGACATCCGGAGCCTCAGTCCGACTCACACACCAATACCAGAGGTGAAGGAGCCCACGGAGGACGAGCTGCGGGACCAGGTACACACACACACACACACACACATCTTTTGATCCTTGAGCCTCATTCATTGATCTGTCGAGTATTGTACTGTGCATCACCTGACCAAACGATCTCCAGATCCAGCACTGGCACACACAGCTGGACCGACACCGGTTAAAGATGTCCAAAGTGGCAGAGAGGTGAGCCAACGGCCCAGATTTAATTTTTCAGGATTATTTGATCAACAGAAAGTTTAAAAAAACAGCATTTATTTGAAATAGAAAATGATCAGAATCAACTGAATGCAGATCTTGATTATCATTAACGATGATTAATCTGTGTGTAGTTTGCTGGGTTACTCAGAACAGTATGTGGAGTACGACCCGTTCTTCACCACACCGGAGCCGTCCAACCCCTGGATCTCTGATGACATCACTTCCTGGGAGCTGGAGGCCAGGTGTGTGTCACTCGCTCAAAAATTAAATGTTCATTAAGTAAATTAAATGAACAGGCTTTTCAGTGTCCTGAATCACGTTCTTAAAGAGGATCAAATGCTATTATTACTCTTTTATTCTTCAGAAACTCTCGCAGTCATGAACAGGTCTGGGCTATCTAACAGATTTTTAGATTATGTAGATCAATCTGATTGATGTTTTTTTAAACAACAATTTTATTTGTCAAAAATCGTCACGAGTTCGAACAACATTTCCATTTTCCATTACAACAATAAAAAAAGAACGAAAATGTACAAATAATAATGCAAAAAAAAAAAAAAACAGCGATAACAGGCGAATTGTCTATATACTCTCAATATCCATCAATTCCACGAAGGAGTCACCATCTAGACTCTCCGAAAAGTTATAAAACACTTTCCAAATGGACCAAAAGATATCTGGCTTGTTTTTCAAAAAGTAGGTAATCTTTTGTAAGGCAAGATGTGAGGTCATCCCCTTTATCCATTGAGACACGCCGGGACTTTCTTCTTTTTTCCAAGTATATGCTATTACACATTTAGCTTCTAACAAACAAAGAATTAGCAATAATATTTCATGTTTGGTGATTTTAAAATTGAGAGGACAAACATGCAATATACACAGCTTTGGATCAAGAGGAATTGCTTTACTAATGATTTGGCTTATAACATTAAGTATTTTAACCCAAAAGCGATTAACTTTAGTGCATTCCCACATACAGTGGAATAAAGTTCCCTTTTCTTGTTTACATTTGTAGCTCATATCAGGAATATTTGGGTTAAAGTGATGTAACTTAAAATCTGATTGATGTTAATCTTCTCCACTAACAACAAACACATCACACGCTGAATGTCCCAGATCCGGCCCACATCCGGCATGGACTGAATGCACGTGTCCCAGGTGTGGGCCGGATCTGGGCTGACACTATGTTCCCGTCTGGGCTGTGTAAGTTATTAAACGTTAATCCCGTGTCTCCGTCTCCCAGTAAAGAGCCCGGGCAGCAGCGGGTGAAGCGCTGGGGATTCGGGTTCAACGAGGTTCTGAAGGATCCAGTCGGGAGAGAACAGTTCCTGAAGTTCCTGGAGTCTGAGTTCAGCTCGGAGAACCTGAGGTAAGACCAGCTGACGGGTTAGGCATCGCTGGACATTGATTGGCCAGTGCTTTGCTTGGGAACACTTGGTAACACACACATATGTTACATGTACTTACCATGTCTTTAATTTTGTAACAGAAAAAAAAATATATATATATATATATATTTTTTTTTACAAATATTATTTTACTGTTTATTAATGTTTTTACTCAACATTTGTGCAGTTTTTGGAGGATTTATGATATCTTTTAAATATCTATAAATAAATAAATAAATAAATATTTATTTATCATTGGACTCAAAATAGACAAAATTCATCATCAAAATCAGAAATAACGCAGAACATAGACAGAAATGACAGAAATAAAGTGGCACACTTTCAAAAATGCAAAAAACTTCCACAATCCAAAATAATCATGCTCACACACGTGCACACACACACACGTGCACACACACATATAGAGGAATACAACAGGAATACATACAGACTATAAAAACTGTTCCCTTATCATTTGTAAAATAAAATACTTTAAAATGCAGAACCACTGCAACACTAAGACACATTGAAAATGTGCACACACACACACACACACACACACACAGGAATACATTTGTAAGGCTATAAAAAAGATAAAAGAGATGAGACCAACTATTGTTCTATTGTTCCTAGTTGTTCGATTTTCTTCCCAATTTACTTTTTTTCTAACAAATATTTTATTTTTACTGCTTTATTTGCTAATTTGTTTTTGCTGTTCAGTTGAAATAAATGATCAAATCTTAAGACTCCAACATTTCTCTTTGTAACATGTTCAGGTTTGATTCTAATCATAATGTAACATTATTGAAAAACTGTTGTTTTTTCAGTACAAAAACAAATGCTAAACTTTGACAAAAAGTATTTTATTTTTGTTATAATTGTGATTTTATAATATTTAGATATGAATCCAACTGAATCCAACTTTAGAAACTATTATCTTTCAGTAATTGAAATAGTATATAGGCCTAGTGGAGCTCTATAGTCATCTAGTGGTTAAAGTGACTTATTACAAATTTTAACCTGTATTTTCCAAAAAATGGGCAAAAAACTTACATTCAACCTTGTAAAATTATCCATGGTATCCCCAGGAATGAAAGTTAGAAATCTGGGTCTTTTATAAAGTTTATTTAACATAAAATGTTAAATAAATATTTAAATAAATATTTATTTATTTATTATAGAAATAAAAAAATAATCCTCCAAAAACTACACAAAAGTTGAGTAAAAACATGAATAAACAGAGTAAAATTATATTTGTTAAAAAAAAATATATTATTCTGTTACAAAATGAAATGTTATTGTCTGGGGTCTGATAGACCCCGAAGACCAGAATTGTGACTTTTTTTGAAGACCATCAGAGGATTAAAAGACGTCTAAACCTGCTAGAATAGACGAGTCATCAATTACATAACAAAGAAACTAAACGACTCGTCTATTCCTGGGCTGTGGTTTCGAGGTCTTTAAATGTTCACTGATATGTTGCCCGGCTTTAGCCCAGACGTCAGGGCCGTGTTTGACGGATATTAGACGTCCCTGTGTCCAGTCCAGTGGTTTGAAGGGCATCTTGTGCGCAGGTTCTGGCTGTCGGTGCAGGAGCTGAAGAAGCGGCCCATCCGGGAGGTTCCCAGCAGAGTTCAGGAGATCTGGGAAGAGTTCCTCGCTCCGGGAGCGCCCAGTGCCATCAACGTCGACTCCAAGAGCTACGACAAGACCACGCAGAACGTCAAAGACCCCGGCCGATACGCTTTCGAAGACGCTCAGGTGTGTGTGTGTGCGGTTACACCTCTCATTATGACCAGATATTCACATTCACATCGTTTTAAAGCAGCTTTCAGAACATCACGGTTTACAGCGATCTGTTCATATTCAGAAATGTACATCTAGCTTCAAATGTGTTCATACACACAGTTGTATACATCGTTTAAATGATCTAAAGGTGTGTGTGCGCCTAAAAGCCAAAACTGGCAAAATACATCCACTCACTCCCTCACATGTATGCGGCCACACACACACACACACACACACACTACACAAGATATCCCAGCTGGATTCCATTAAATCAACAAGGTTTGTGAAATTAAATGTTTATTAGATATTCAGAGATGCTCATTGGCTGAACGCTGACGGTAAACGAGAGAGTGTTTGCCTTTTCTGTTACAAATAATATATTTCTTTTCCACATAACATTTACTTTCTTTGTTTAGCAGTTCTGTCAACGCGGTGTTAGATATGAGTGACAGAGATCGTGTGATAAACTGTGTGATCAGCGCCGCCCGTCAAAATAAAAGTCCCACTCCGACACGTCAGCCAATCAGGAAACCTTATTGGCAGATATATCGGTTTATAATGAGACCCCAGAACACTAGTCAGCGTGAGGATTTCTTCCTCCTCCTTCTCATCATCTTCATCATCATGTGTTTCTCCACCAGGAGCACATCTATAAGCTGATGAAGAGTGACTCGTACAGCCGCTTCATCAGGTCGAGCGCCTACCAGGAGATGCTGCAGGCCAAGAAAAAGGTAAAGCCCCTGAAGCGCCTGGAGACCTCCATCTGACGCTGGCCTCGACTCGCGCGCACACACACACACACACACACACACGCGCGTGTGACCGGCTGGACATCATCAGCACCTCCAGGACGACTGGCTTCAGAGAGTGTGTGTTTGGGTTTTGTTTGTCAGCTGACACACTTTTACACGGCACACACTCTTACCACGAGCCTGATACACACGATCTGCTCCTCAGAGACTGACACGCCAGTAATACATTATATATATATATATCTGAGCAACGATTAATCACGTCCAAAATAAAAGTTTGTGTTTACATAATATATGTGTGTGGACTTTATATAATTATATTGTATATATAAATACACACAAATGCATGTATATATTTAAGAAAAATGTGTTATTCAAATATCTTAAATATATTCATGCATATATATATATATATATATAATTTATATTATATATAAATATCAATATTATATATATATATAATAATATATATAAAATAATTATTTACAGTGCACACACATATATTATGTAAACACAAACTTTTATTTTGGACGTGATTAATCGTTGGCCAGATATATATATATATATATATATAATATTTCACTTTTCATTTGAAAAGCCTCTTCTTTCTCTAAAGTTTGGAAATACTAATACCTTTTGTATGTTTAAAGATAATACTTTACAGTGAGTAGCGCTCACTCACAGATCTCGTGTAAAGATGTGTGTGTGTGTGTGTGTTTTCTCATATCATGATGTCATCGTTCTGCTTAAGTTGCTCGTTTGTTTCTTTTTTCACTGTATGTCTTTGAGTTATTTCTATTAAACTCTTGTTTTCCGCCACATCTTCGCTTCTGCTCTTCTTTCTTGTGTGTGTGTGTGTGTGTGTGTGTGTGTGTGTGTGTGTGTGTTCTGTCTTGCGTGTTCTTCTGTTCTGTCCGGTTGTGTTGAAGTGATGAAACTAGAAGAGCTGAGGATTAATGTCTGGTAAGTGTGTAGTTTTGTGTAGTTTTGTGCAGACGGATCAGTGTCGTTCTTTTCATCATCAGTTATAAACCAGTTTGGAATATTTATTAAGTTTTCTGAAGGGTCATGTGACACTGAATGATGATAAACTCAGCTTTATCACAGGAATAAATTACACTTCACTGTATATTCATATAGAAAACAGATGATTTACATTACAATAACTTTATTTTTGATCAAATAATGCAGCTTTGGTGAGCAGAAGAGACTCTTTCAACAATATTAATAAATCTTAATCATTCCACCGTATTCCAAAAATATTTAAGAACATATCTGCTAGTTATATGAAAACATGACCTGAAAGATTTTGGGGATTGACTACATTTAAAAAAAGTGTATTATTTTTTCAGGCCGAGCAACTTTACATTACTTTCTAAATGTAATTCTCCAGTCCTGTTAGAAAAACGAAACTAGCTTGAGCAGATCTCTGCTGATATACAATAACTGTGTCTAATATGTTTATTTGAGCAGTTTTTACTACTAAGGTCACGTCTCTCGAACTCTTTCTCTCTTCCTTCACAGAAAAGCAAGAATCTGTTCTAGGATCTGAATCCCAGGTGAGACTTTACATTTGCATGAAATGATCACATGTGCATGGTCAATAAAACCATCATGGTTACATTTGGAGACGATATAAAGAGTAAAGCAGGAGACTTCATTACATCAGTCTTGACAGGTTTTATTTTATATAAATATTTAGTTAAAGGGGTCATGACATGCATTTTTATTTTTTATATATATATGATCAGTTTTTAATGTGCGTCAGTAAACGCCCGCTGTTTCTGATTGGCTGACGTCACTGCATAGGAAACAGTATCAACGACGTCCACTCGCTAGGGTTTTAAAAAACATCATCATTTAACAGCACCATTCAAATAACCCAGCCAGTGGGCGGGGCCTGTGGTTTGGTGCTGTACACACCCATTGGTCGATGTCTTTCTCTGGGGGCGGGCGTATGCAGATGTGTTTGCTCATGTGACGTCACAGATCCAGTAATATGAAGATATTGGAGCTGCTTTTATTGAGGGCGTTTAAAACTGAAACCCTCAGGATATTTTAATGCTATATGTCAAAAGATCAGTCGTGACCCCTTTAAATAAGTCTTTACCGGCCTAATTAACCAAACCGGCCCTGCAATTTAATAAAAGAAAATATATTATAGATACTGATAACTCGTATTTAATGATACTTGATGATTTGGTAATTGCTTTGAATTGATGCATCACAAAAGATTGTCTGTTTCAAAGTTTTGGAAAGCTTCATTTCTCCGCCGGATGTGTATTATCGGTGTTGGATGAACTCAGTGTTAATGGATGTCTGTATAATATAGTCGAGCTGAGGGACTGAACCGCCATTGATCTTGCGTGTGTGTGTAGTGTCGATGGGAGAACATGTTGGTGTGTGTGACGTGTGTTCATGTGTTTCTCTCAGCCGTCCCTGATCGAGACGCTGTATAATCACTCTCCTCTGCCGGGGATTATGGGGATTATCTGTACATTACTGTATCTACGGCTCGTCATCACGGGGCGTCTCGTTCCTCCACGGGGATTCAGGAGAGCCAGTCGTCATCCGCGAGTCTGAGCGCATTCTTCCGGTGTGTGAACACACATTCATCCGCTTCGTCCTTCATGCATCTGACCGCTCACACTTCTTTTTATACCACATGTTCCCTTGTTTTGTAGACGTGTTCAGATCATGAGGAGATACACACTCCCTGAATGATGAACGCCGTATAAGACAGACTCTCGCGAGTGTTAGCGTCACACACTTTTGATTTAAAAACAGTAAAAACATCCTTCACAGAAAGATCCGGCTTTCATAGACAACCGTGTCTGAGGTCGAGGACGTCTCGTTTTTGAAGCTCCCTCACATTGGCAATAAAAACAGCGGTCAATACACATACATTCGTACATTAAGCTCATTTAAGGTCATTGTTGTTCAGAATAGCGTGATACGTCATCGCTCGCGTCACACTGTACGTCACTCCTTCTGTCGGGCTTTTGAGGAACGTTCCTGCGATCCAAAGATTATCAGCGGAGAGAACGGAAAAGTGTCTTGCTTGTTTCATTTACAATATAGATTCTATGACTCTGTACATAATTCCAATATTAAATAAAGAGACTCGAGAGATGAAACGCAGCTGTCTGGGAATCATTTTTGTGCCGTAAGTTATTTATTTTTATTAAAAACATTTTTATTTAATTATTTAAAAATTTGTAAAGATTGTCATCTTAAAACACTTTGATCAGACCAGTCATGTTAAATTTGTAAATCATGATCAGGGGAATGAAGCGTGGTCGTACCTTCAACAACAAACTAAATAAATGAATAAATAAAAGCTAAATTAATGTTCTGAGTTCTAGAAACTGTTGCAAGCTCGATGTCTTGAGAGATGGATGAACCGTGAAGATGAAAGTGACACACACACACACACACACACACACCTGAAGAGATTAGAGGAGTCTGTGTGTGAGTGTGTGTCCAGCAGGTGTCGCTGTATTAAAGTCGAACACACACACACACACACACGTTACTCGAGGAAAACTAGTCAAATCAGTCACTCCATTTTTTTGTACTTGGAATGTCATAAACTCAATACATACAATAACATATTGCTGTAAATATTATGTCTAATGACTTTTCGTTGTAGTTTTAACAAGAAACATCACAATCGACAGTCCAACTGGGCTCTAGATCTAATTAATCAATGAATATTTTACTAATGATGATGGAAATCAATATGTTTATATTACTGACTGTCCTTGACGGACTCAAGAGATGAAAACATTTCACTGACATTTTTGTGGCATTTCCAGAAGCCGTTAAAGCACACAACTAAATTACAATACGATAAAAAATGTCTCGATACATATGAATCAATCTTCAAATTAAGAAGCAATAAAACAAATATCACAAACTAGAAACTGCAAAATATTCAGGATTTTATAAATTGCATTTATTTATTTTGTATCTATATTTGACATAACAGATATTTACTTTCCACAAGACAATACCAGTCCATAATTTACAGAAATGACTGTTGATGATGCGCCAGTGTGATGATGATAATGATAATCAGTGTTCTGTGGTGATTGTTGAGCTCAATGTTTCCCAGCATGCACTGCAGGATCCAGCATTATAAACTGACGCTCGTGATGAGACATGAAGAGAGCAGAACACGACCACTCCTGGACATCAGCAGGGCAGATAAATATATAACTTTAACTTAAAAAAAATTTGAAAATTGCTTAACTTATTTCTAAAGTGATGCAAGATTCAACTCATAAGTCCGTTTAATGAAGCCTAATGACGAAAACAAAACGTTGATTATATATTTTTTTTAAAAAGATCTGATTTTACAGATCAGTGTGATGTCAGATCAAGACAAGTTCACTTAAAACAGCTGACATCTGTAGAGAGAGTGTGTGTGTGTGTGTGTGTGTCTGAGAGGGAGTGTGAGAGAAAAAAAAAGAGAGGCAGAGGGGGTGTGTGTGTGTGTGTGTGTGAGAGAGAGAGATTTATAGAGTCACCTCGAGAATTGAGCATCAGAGTCTCGGAGAATCGGACAGAATCACAGACTACTGAGGAACATCGATCTTCATCTCCATGGGTTTCACCATCATCATCATCGAGGTGAGTGTGTGTGTGTTTGTGTGTTTCTGTTTATATTACATTGTGGGGACCAAATGTCCCCACAAGTATAGTAAAACCTGAAATCAGCTAGATTGTGGGGTCCAGCCAGCGGTCCCCCTGAGGAAAACAGCGGATAAATCACACTCAGTAATGTTTTCTTGAAAATGTAAAAATGCAGAATGTGTCCTGTGAGGGGTCGGTTTGGGGATAGGGGAAGGGGATAGAATATACAGTTAGAACAGTAGAAAAACCTTACGGTGTGTGTGTGT
>NW_024121103.1:1335036-1475036 GCF_016745375.1 Pimephales promelas
AAATGAAAAAAAAAAAAAAAGGGGTAACACTTGTTTTTTTTTTTTCGGTCGAAATTTTGAATTTTGATATCTCAGCTCTGGAAGGGTCTAGAGCCTCCATTTTTGCACTCAGGTCAAAGTCTCGTGGCCCTCTATCAGAATCCAGAGTTTTGAGAAGATTGGAGAAACTTAATTTTTCGCCCAAAAAACGAAAAAAACGAAAGGGGTAACACTGTCGTTTTTTTTTTTCGGGTCGAAATTTTGAATTTGATATCTCAGCTCTGGAGGGTCTAGAGCCTCCATTTTTGCACTCAGGTCAAAGTCTCACAGCCCTCTATCATAATCCAGAGTTTTGAGAAGATTGGAGAAACTTAATTTTTCGCCCGAAAATGAAAAAAACGAAAGGGGTAACACTGTCGTTTTTTTTCGGGTCGAAATTTTGAATTTTGATATCTCAGCTCTGGAAGGGTCTAGAGCCTCCATTTTTGCACTCAGGTCAAAGTCTCACAGCCCTCTATCATAATCCAGAGTTTTGAGAAGATTGGAGAAACTTAATTTTTCGCCCAAAAACTAAAAAAACGAAAGGGGTAACACTGTCGTTTTTTTTTTCGGGTCGAAATTTTGAATTTTGATATCTCAGCTCTGGAAGGGTCTAGAGCCTCATTTTTGCACTCAGGTCAAAGTCTCACAGCCCTCTATCATAATCCAGAGTTTTGAGAAGATTGAGAAACTTAATTTTTCGCCCAAAAATGAAAAAAAACGAAAGGGTAACACTGTCGTTTTTTTTTCGGGTCGAAATTTGAATTTGATATCTCAGCTCTGGAAGGGTCTAGAGCCTCCATTTTTGCACTCAGGTCAAAGTCTCACAGCCCTCTATCATAATCCAGAGTTTTGAGAAGATTGGAGAAACTTAATTTTTCGCCCGAAAATGAAAAAAAAAAAACGAAAGGTAACACTGTCGTTTTTTTTTCGGGTCGAAATTTTGAATTTTATATCTCAGCTCTGGAAGGGTCTAGAGCCTCCATTTTTGCACTCAGGTCAAAGTCTCGTGGCCTCTATCAGAATCCAGAGTTTTGAGAAGATTGGAGAAACTTAATTTTTCGCCCAAAAATGAAAAAAAAAACGAAAGGGTAACACTGTCGTTTTTTTTTCGGGTCGAAATTTTGAATGTTGATATCTCAGCTCTGGAAGGGTCTAGATCCTCAATTTTTGCACTCAGGTCAAAGTCTCACAGCCCTCTATCATAATCCAGAGTTTTGAGAAGATTGGAGAAACTTAATTTTTCGCCAGAAAATGAAAAAAACGAAAGGGGTAACACTGTCGTTTTTTTTTTCGGGTCGAAATTTTGAATTTTGATATCTCAGCTCTGGAAGGGTCTAGATCCTCCATTTTTGCACTCAGGTCAAAGTCTTGTGGCCCTCTATCAGAATCCAGAGTTTTGAGAAGATTGGAGAAACTTAATTTTTCGCCCAAAAATGGAAAAAAAACGAAAGGGGTAACACTGTCGTTTTTTTTTCGGGTCGAAATTTTGAATTTTCATATCTCAGCTCTGGAAGGGTCTAGAGCCTCCATTTTTGCACTCAGGTCAAAGTCTCACAGCCCTCTATCATAATCCAGAGTTTTGAGAAGATTGGAGAAACTTAATTTTTCGCCAGAAAATGAAAAAAAACGAAAGGGGTAACACTGTCGTTTTTTTTTCGGGTCGAAATTTTGAATTTTGATATCTCAGCTCTGGAAGGGTCTAGATCATCCATTTTTGCACTCAGGTCAAAGTCTCACAGCCCTCTATCATAATCCAGAGTTTTGAGAAGATTGGAGAAACTTAATTTTTCGCCCAAAAATGGAAAAAAACGAAAGGGGTACCACTGTCGTTTTTTTTTCGGGTCGAAATTTTGAATTTTGATATCTCAGCTCTGGAAGGGTCTAGAGCCTCCATTTTTGCACTCAGGTCAAAGTCTTGTGGCCCTCTATCAGAATCCAGAGTTTTGAGAAGATTGGAGAAACTTAATTTTTCGCCCAAAAATGGAAAAAAACGAAAGGGGTAACACTGTCGTTTTTTTTTCTAGTCAAAATTTTGAATTTTCATATCTCAGCTCTGGAAGGGTCTAGATCATCCATTTTTGCACTCAGGTCAAAGTCTTGTGGCCCTCTATCAGAATCCAGAGTTTTGAGAAGATTGGAGAAACTTAATTTTTCGCCCAAAAATGGAAAAAAAACGAAAGGGGTAACACTGTCGTTTTTTTTTCGGGTCGAAATTTTGAATTTTGATATCTCAGCTCTGGAAGGGTCTAGAGCCTCCATTTTTGCACTCAGGTCAAAGTCTCACAGCCCTCTATCATAATCCAGAGTTTGAGAAGATTGGAGAAACTTAATTTTTCGCCCAAAAATGGAAAAAAACGAAAGGGGTAACACTGTCGTTTTTTTTTTCGGGTCGAAATTTTGAATTTTGATATCTCAGCTCTGGAAGGGTCTAGAGCATCCATTTTTGCACTCAGGTCAAAGTCTCACAGCCCTCTATCATAATCCAGAGTTTTGAGAAGATTGGAGAAACTTAATTTTTCGCCCAAAAACGAAAAAAAAAAACGAAAGGGGTACCTGTCGTTTTTTTTTCGGGTCGAAATTTTGAATTTGATATCTCAGCTCTGGAAGGGTCTAGAGCCTCCATTTTTGCACTCAGGTCAAAGTTTCTTTGCCCTCTATCAGAATCCAGAGTTTTGAGAAGATTGGAGAAACTTAATTTTTCGCCCAAAAATGAAAAAAAACGAAAGGGGTAACACTGTCGTTTTTTTTTCGGGTCAAAATTTTGAATTTTGATATCTCAGCTCTGGAAGGGTCTAGATCATCCATTTTTGCACTCAGGTCAAAGTTGTGGCCCTCTATCAGAATCCAGAGTTTTGAGAAGATTGGAGAAACTTAATTTTTCGCCCAAAAATGGAAAAAAACGAAAGGGGTAACACTGTCGTTTTTTTTTCGGGTCGAAATTTTGAATTTTGATATCTCAGCTCTGGAAGGGTCTAGATCCTCCATTTTTGCACTCAGGTCAAAGTCTTTGTGCCCTCTATCAGAATCCAGAGTTTTGAGAAGATTGGAGAAACTTAATTTTTCGCCCAAAAATGGAAAAAAAACGAAAGGGTAACACTGTCGTTTTTTTTCGGGTCGAAATTTTGAATTTGATATCTCAGCTCTGGAAGGGTCTAGATCATCCATTTTTGCACTCAGGTCAAAGTCTCACAGCCCTCTATCATAATCCAGAGGTTTGAGAAGATTGGAGAAACTTAATTTTTCGCCCGAAAATGGAAAAAAACGAAAGGGGTAACACTGTCGTTTTTTTTTTCGGGTCGAAATTTTGAATTTTGATATCTCAGCTCTGGAAGGGTCTAGATCATCCATTTTTGCACTCAGGTCAAAGTCTCGTGGCCCTCTATCAGAATCCAGAGTTTTGAG
Source organism: Pimephales promelas (assembly GCF_016745375.1). The sequence continues at coordinate 1,338,460 of NW_024121103.1, forward strand.
AAGATTGGAGGAACTTAATTTTTCGCCCAAAAACGAAAAAAAACGAAAGGGGTAACACTGTCGTTTTTTTTTTCGGGTCGAAATTTTGAATTTGATATCTCAGCTCTGGAAGGGTCTAGAACCTCCATTTTTGCACTCAGGTCAAAGTCTCACAGCCCTCTATCATAATCCAGAGTTTTGAGAAGATTGGAGAAACTTAATTTTTCGCCCGAAAATGAAAAAAAACGAAAGGGGTAACACTGTCGTTTTTTTTTTTTAAGTCGAAATTTTTGAATTTTGATATCTCAGCTCTGGAAGGGTCTAGAACCTCCATTTTTGCACTCAGGTCAAAGTCTCACAGCCCTCTATCATAATCCAGAGTTTTGAGAAGATTGGAGAAACTTAATTTTTCGCCCGAAAATGAAAAAAAAACGAAAGGGGTAACACTGTCGGTTTTTTTTCGGGTCGAAATTTTGAATTTTGATATATCAGCTCTGGAAGGGTCTAGAGCCTCCATTTTTGCACTCAGGTCAAAGTCTCGTGGCCCTCTATCAGAATCCAGAGTTTTGAGATGATTGGAGGAACTTAATTTTTCGCCCAAAAACGAAAAAAAAAACGAAAGGGGTAACACTGTCGTTTTTTTTCGAGTCGAAATTTTGAATGTTGATATCTCAGCTCTGGAAGGGTCTAGAACCTCCATTTTTGCACTCAGGCCAAAGTCTCACAGTCCTCTATCATAATCCAGAGTTTTGAGAAGATTGGAGAAACTTAATTTTTCGCCCGAAAATGAAAAAAAAACGAAAGGTGTAACACTGTCGTTTTTTTTTTTTAGTCGGAATTTTTGAATTTCGATATCTCAGCTCTGGAAGGGTCTAGAACCTCCATTTTTGCACTCAGGCCAAAGTCTCACATCCCTCTATCATAATCCAGAGTTTTGAGAAGATTGGAGAAACTTAATTTTTCGCCCGAAAATGAAAAAAACGAAAGGGGTAACACTGTCGTTTTTTTTTTCGGGTCGAAATTTTGAATTTTGATATTTCAGCTCTGGAAGGGTCTAGAACCTCCATTTTTGCACTCAGGCCAAAGTCTCACAGCCCTCTATCATAATCCAGAGTTTAGAGAAGATTGGAGAAACTTAATTTTTGCCGAAAAATGAAAAAAACGAAAGGGGTAACACTGTCGTTTTTTTTCGGGTCGAAATTTTGAATTTTGATATCTCAGCTCTGGAAGGGTCTAGAGCCTCCATTTTTGCACTCAGGTAAAAGTCTCGTGGCCCTCTATCAGAATCCAGAATTTTTGAGAAGATTGGAGAACTTAATTTTTTCGCCAAAAACGAAAAAAAAAAACGAAAGGGGTAACACTGTCGGTTTTTTTTTAGTCAAAATTTTTGAATTTCGATATCTCAGCTCTGGAAGGGTCTAGAACCTCCATTTTTGCACTCAGGCCAAAGTCTCACAGCCCTCTATCATAATCCAGAGTTTTGAGAAGATTGGAGAAACTTAATTTTTCGCCCGAAAATGAAAAAAAACGAAAGGGGTAACACTGTCGTTTTTTTTTCGGGTCGAAATTTTGAATTTTGATATATCAGCTCTGGAAGGGTCTAGAGCCTCCATTTTTGCACTCAGGTCAAAGTCTCGTGGCCCTCTATCAGAATCCAGAGTTTTGAGATGATTGGAGGAACTTAATTTTTCGCCCAAAAACGAAAAAAAAAAACGAAAGGGGTAACACTGTCGTTTTTTTTCGAGTCGAAATTTTGAATGTTGATATCTCAGCTCTGGAAGGGTCTAGAACCTCCATTTTTGCACTCAGGCCAAAGTCTCACAGTCCTCTATCATAATCCAGAGTTTTGAGAAGATTGGAGAAACTTAATTTTTCGCCCGAAAATGAAAAAAAAAACGAAAGGTGTAACACTGTCGTTTTTTTTTTTTAGTCGGAATTTTTGAATTTCGATATCTCAGCTCTGGAAGGGTCTAGAACCTCCATTTTTGCACTCAGGCCAAAGTCTCACAGCCCTCTATCATAATCCAGAGTTTTGAGAAGATTGGAGAAACTTAATTTTTCGCCCGAAAATGAAAAAAACGAAAGGGGTAACACTGTCGTTTTTTTTTTCGGGTCGAAATTTTGAATTTTGATATCTCAGCTCTGGAAGGGTCTAGAACCTCCATTTTTGCACTCAGGCCAAAGTCTCACAGCCCTCTATCATAATCCAGAGTTTAGAGAAGATTGGAGAAACTTAATTTTTTGCCCGAAAATGAAAAAAACGAAAGGGGTAACACTGTCGTTTTTTTTTCGGGTCGAAATTTTGAATTTTGATATCTCAGCTCTGGAAGGGTCTAGAGCCTCCATTTTTGCACTCAGGTAAAAGTCTCGTGGCCCTCTATCAGAATCCAGAATTTTGAGAAGATTGGAGGAACTTAATTTTTCGCCCAAAAACGAAAAAAAAAACGAAAGGGGTAACACTGTCGGTTTTTTTTTAGTCAAAATTTTAGAATTTCGATATCTCAGCTCTGGAAGGGTCTAGAACCTCCATTTTTGCACTCAGGCCAAAGTCTCACAGCCCTCTATCATAATCCAGAGTTTTGAGAAGATTGGAGAAACTTAATTTTTCGCCCGAAAATGAAAAAAAAAACGAAAGGGGTAACACTGTCGTTTTTTTTTCGGGTCGAAATTTTGATATCTCAGCTCTGGAAGGGTCTAGAACCTCCATTTTTGCACTCAGGCCAAAGTCTCACAGCCCTCCATCATAATCCAGAGTTTTGAGAAGATTGGAGAAACTTAATTTTTCGCCCGCAAATGAAAAAAACGAAAGGGGCAACACTGTCGTTTTTTTTTCTCGGAAAAACGAAAGAAAAAAAACATAAGAATTATGTGAAGTGTGAACAGAGACTATAATAGAGAATCAAACCACAGAAAAACAAAGTGCATGAAGGAAAAGACGAGGCCTGCCTTTGGTCCAGACGTCTGATTTTGCAGTGTCAGGACAGAGCGAGTTCTTGAGCTCACACAGGTAAGAGGAAGAGGATATTTAGTTTCCTGCAGGATCTTTTCTTGAGACACGGCCACTGATTAATCCGACTGTATACAGGGTTTCTGCAGGGTTTGATAAAGGTACATTTGAGACCCTTTTAAGTAAAGAAAATGTAAGTAATAAATCGAATGGAACATAATATGTCAATATGTTCTCTAAATGTAAGAAATATAAGGAGTTGTATTAGCAACATTTATGGGTCAAAAAAATTCAACTTCTAACAGATATTACTTTTTAACCCCCTCAGACCTGAATTATGTTTCAAGTTTCTGAAAAAAATATAAAAGTACATTTTCCAAGCTTATGAGGCTTCTATAAATGAAAACAAATAAAAAAAGTGATTTTTTGACAACCCTTTCGGAAGGGTCGTCTCGTGCGCCGCCAGGGTCCCGTGTCCACGAGACGCCACGGATGGACGGATCCTTCGGTCCCATTTAAAAAATAAATAAATATATATATCTATATATCTATATATCTATATATATATATATATATATATATTCAGTAACAAAAGCTAGTATAGGCCATTACAACACAAAAGACTACATTTTATCCAACGGCTTGCAGTTTCCACGTCCCTTGGATAAAATGTTGTCTTTTGTGTTCCCTTAGAGATAGGGTGAGAATCTCGGTCACTCGGGAGGAGCTCAGAATAGCCGCTGCTCCTCCACATCGAGAGGGGTCAGCTGAGGTGGTTCGGGCATCTCTGCATAGACTGCTGCCCCCGCGACCCGGTCCCGGATGAGCGGAAGAAGATGGATGGATGGATGGCATGCAGTTTCAGGTCACAGATTACTTGAGTCCATAGTTGGACGGATGGACTTACTTCCGTCCGTCCTTCCGACCGTCACATTAAAAGATCACATTCAGCAACAAAAGCTAGTATAGACCATTACAACACAAAAGACTACATTTTAACAACTGCTAAAAAGACTAAAGAAGAAGAAGACTAAAGTCATGATGTGTTGGTTTTTAAGGAATGAATCTACAGCACTGAGGCTACACAGAGATCCTGCTTGAGCGGAAACCATCAGAACGTTTCCCTCCGCAGGAACAGCCGTAGCTGGAGAAAACTGCAGAGACACCTGGAACAAGGACCAACACGCTGTAGGACACACACCAACATTCCCAATAGCCACATCATACAGTACATGGTTCTGAAAACACATATCGGTGTCAAGCGGCACATTAGCAGCAACTACATTCTCACTGGGAAGAACGCTGTAGACCAGAATCTGCACTGCTTGAGCCATATCGACGCTGAGAGATAACTGGAACGGACAATCTGGGAAACGTCAAAACAAGATAAAGAACTGACCAACCACAAGAAAGGAAAATAAAGCATCACTCACTTGGCACAAGACTCAACTTTCAGTCCCATAACTGCAACGCTGTAGGTCTGCGGTGTGTTTACGGTCACGTCAGACTTGGGCAAAACTAAACCAGAAACAAAGCACTTTAGGTTAAGGTCTCAGATCTGTCACAACAACTTAACTTACCGTATTTTTTCACCTCAAAAACTTGGGAGACTTCTCGGTCAACAATAAAAGCCTTTAGTGTGTCCATCTCCAACTGAGCCTCTGGGTTTAACTCGAGAGAAAGCTCCAATATCAGCTCCGTTGAGGAAACATTTGTCCACTGACCAATCCGGTTATTAAATTTGTCCTATTAAAACAAATTAACAGTTCAGAGAAAATCTGCAAAGAAAGAAAAGTGCAAAAAGCTGCATTGGCTCCATTCAAAGTCTTACACCGAAGCAAACTTACCTCCACCACGAGCAGACTGTACTGCAAGACAGACAGGAATAATAAACATTTAAAAGTTGACATTTCTGCATCTTAAAAGAACCTGCATTTAATTTGCTTTTCATTTATGGCCAGAACACTCAAAATGGTGAAACATCTGGTCTTACCATTTGATCAAAAGGCACAAATTTGGGATCCATGGAGACAACTCTGAAATAACTGCAAAGACACAAACAAACTCACATTGCATAATGCATTTGAAGATGATAGCTTCAACCAAGGGTCATTCACAACTCACCCGTTTGTCCTGGATTGTAAATAGGTTTGTCTGTTTGGATGAAGATCAAAGGTAATGTCTGGACATGATTTTGCTCTCTTCAGTCGCTCTGAAGACCATCCCTTTGAATAAAGAGGAAGATGGCCAGCAGAGACACTTTGGATTTCCACCCCACACTCAATATCCAACATAAACACACACAAACACAGTGAAAAAAAATATTAACCATTCAGTGTTTAGTGAACCATAACCGTTCAGTGATCCAATTAAAAAGAAAATACACAAACTACTTGCATACAAAAGATTTTACACTTGTAAAACAAAAGTACATATTCATAAACCAAAGCAACACACACTTTTACTCAGAAGCAAAATTAACTCAGATTAGACAGAACTCAAAACAATAAAAATAAAGTTACGTCTACAAGAGCCATTCAATTGAGAGTGAGACCCAGGCAAAGCAGCAGTGCAGTCACATTAGCAGGTTTAAATCCTGCCCTCAAAAAAAAATCACATGAACCCTTGGACATTCGTACATAATAGTAACAACCATAGCTTTTGCGATTTTCTTACTGAATTTGATGGCATTACACTGTATAACAGTGTGAAGTTACTGATATATATATATATATATATATATATATATATATATATATATATATATATATATATATATATATAAAAAAGGGTAAAGTTATTGGAACTGAATTTGGTGACAGTAGCCAACAGTGTATCACAGTGAAGCTATTGAATATGTCAAATAATATAAAATGTGCAGAAGGGTTTTGGGATTTGCACTTTGCAGACGGACCCTTATTCGGACTTGTCTCTCAATCGGCCGGTTAAAGACAAATTTATATTATAAAGTTCGTTTTGGGGAGAATTGGGCTGTAGCTCGTTGTCTAGGTTACTGTGATTGTAAATAGGTGTCGTCTGTGTTTTAACAACGTTTAGCTGAAGAATATTGATCCGGGAAGTTCGAATAGCATGTTGCCAACTTCACTGAACTGCTTGAGTTAAGCACTGACCGCATTTTTTTAGATTTGAGTCCAAGTTCAAACACTATGAAACGCTTCATTAACGTACGGAGCTCTGAAACACTGCCAGTGGGACATTAAACAGGAAGTGTTTGTCCGAGCCACTATGGTGCGAGCTGCCAACAGGTTTTGCGTGGGCACGCAAATAACTTTGCGAGGGAACGCAAAAGTTTTGAAAAAAAAAAAAAATAATAATAATAAAATTCTCCCATCCTAATTTTTTTTTCCACCACCACGTCCCTTTATGGGCTCCGTACTCATGGTATACTACACACACAGTGTGTAGTCATCCAGCTGCACTGCGGCCACGCGCATATCAAACCAAATTTAGCCGCACCACCAGAAAATATGAGGGGGAGGTTGGAGTGCTCTCGGGCCGTATGGAGATGATTGGCGGGCCGCCAATTGGCTTTATGCACAGCTGCACTACTTCCTGAACTTAAGCCAGCTCCTTTGTTTCCTGTCTGCCATTATTGGACAAATTGATTAGTTCAGGTGTGCCTGACCTCAGTAGTCAAGGCAACAACCAGACACACCTGAATTAATCAAGCTTGGCCAATAATGGCAGACAAGAAACAAAGGAGCTGGCTTAAGTTCAGTAAGTAGTGCAGCTGTGCATAAAGCCAATTGAATAGCCCAGGTCTAGAGACTCCTTTTTTGCACTCTAGTATCGGTACTGTGATATATATATATATATATATATATATATATATATATATATATATATATATATATATATATACACACAAACAGACACACACATACACATTTATAAAAGAAATTTCAATCAGCATCACTGTAAATGTGACTTCAGTAACAGACTTTCAAACCTTCGACACATTTAAAAAATATATCCTGATTTAAAACGTGCAATTCTGCAGTCGATGTTTAACTTTAATTAATAAGTTCAATCTTTCATTTTCACATACAAACTATGAAATACTGGCAAAAATATATACAAAATGTAAACACACCTTAGAATATGTTGCTTGCTTCTGTGTTTGGAGTGAAGTGCTGCCATGCTTCTCTTCAATGTAGAGTTGTTGTTTTTTTATAATTACTACATGCAGAGCTTTACTGGCATTTGATTGGATGACAAACGTCCAATCTCATGGACTGCAGGCTTTGATGGATGGACACAGGGTCTGAATGGGTTAACTGCCCATACAAGAACAAAAGAATATCTACTACACCAATAATGTTTGGATTAGTTGGACCCTTGCATTGGGGAGGGGAGCCATGATCATCAGATATCTTGAAGAGACGCTAACTACCCAAAAATGAGACGAGAATTATCAAAAAGTGATCAGATAATATAAAAGTGAGGAAAACCGTTCCCTTTAAGTAAATAAACTTCACGCGTAATTATGTGAACCTGACACTTATACACATATTGTAATCAGTTAAGGGAACACAAATTACAACAATCAATTTTGATTGCATGGTGACTTTAAAGGAAGATCACACACACAATGGATAACATATTTAATTTATTGCAAACAAATGAATATGTGTTTAATAAATCCCATATGTGTGTTGCGCTCCGTCTCTGTAGCGGTCCAGGTATCGGAGAGGTTGTCCGTGAGGGTATTTCTTCTGAGGTGGGTGATACACCGGAGGTCTATTGTACTCAAAAACCGGCTCTCTCATATCTGTGGAAATGATAAATCAAGTACAACATGAGCTAACCATTTCTTAACTGTCACCGTCCCACAGGTGGGACGTTTGCCACTATATTTTTAAAACAATAATATCTTAGTAAATACCTTAAATAATATTGACAAACTATATATCATTTGAAAGCTTACAATCTCTAGTTTCCATATTTGGTGACTGATTTTCAAAATATATAACAGAGGAGCCATAATTTATCAATATAAAACAAGAATATTTTCATACTCATAAGGCGTGTTCAGACCTTTATTTTAAAATAGCAGTAAACATGAAAAATCATGAAAAAATGGTAGATACCTCAGTTTGTTTTCATGCCAAAAGTTCAAAAGATAGAATCCATTCAATTATTTTGGAAAAAAAAGGTCTGAAAAGTTTGAAATATCAAGAAAAAAATAATAAATTCACCATTTGTGACGTGGCAGCTAGCTATGACTTACATGCGTGTTCTTTGTATGTGTTTCTTAGAGGTTCAATTCATATCAAAATCTGCCAAACTTCCCATACTACTTCTGAATAGGATCTCTACTTCAGAAATTGTATGAAAATTGTGAAAATAATGGTTCATATCACTTAAAACACGAATGGATATGCAGGCGCCCTTATATGGGCAGTAATGGAGTCTGATTGTGCCCTAGTGAAAAAGTTTGGTACTGCGCTCAAACAAAATCTTACTGAAAGCTCATTTTTTGAGATATGAACCTAAAATTTGAAACACAACTTGTTCAGATTTTTGGCTTTGATCTTTCTGCCATTTTAGAGTAGCCCAGGTTTTGAAAATATATATTTTATGTAAAATATGAATAATTAATATTTTTACATTGTACATTTCCATAAACTCAAACTTCTATAACTTTTTTTCTGTTTCACTTTCTTAATTTATTTCACTTCTACAAAAATCTGCCAAATGTCTTCTTTAAAACAAGACCAATCATATGTCTATATTCCAAAGCATTCTTTAATTACAACCATTTAAGTTCGAAATGTGCATTTTCATGTCTATTCAAAAAAGGGGGGGTGACAGTTAACAGGTTAAAAGACAACACTCATGACGCTGTTTTTTTTAGATAGACTCTGGAAAGGATTTGACATCACGGGAAGTGTGAAGCGTTTCCAAGATTTGCTGGAGAAAGAAGCATTCAGGAAAACCCAGACAACTTCCAGCAAATTTAGATTTGCTCTGACAGTAGGGTGCTTCTGATTTCTTCCAGTATTTCCTTTCCTCGCTTCCTTCCCTTGCGTCTCAGCTCCATCCCCTGACGCGAGATAAGGAACCGAGGGACGAAAACAAGGACGGAGGAAGTGAATAAAAGCTTTCTTGGAATACTTGATCACTCGAGCATCACTCCACTGTCATCAGCAGCGCTAAAAGGATCTGCCCTTATGTTGTTGAAGTTTGGTTATTTAATAAATTCATAATGAATATTAATAAAGATAGGCTACACTGTTGAAATATGTGAGATGTGTGGTTTATATAAAGTGGAAAGGTAAAGGATAGATTAAAATGATTGTGACCGATGTGAAGGGGGAGGAGAATTGATACGCGCATCACGTTTAGTCAGTAAAACACTTCCGAATAGGATGCATATCCTGTATATCCTCGCTAGAGCCCGACGATAAAGAATTTTGAAGGCCGATACAAATATTTTTTGGCTTTAAAATCCGATATATCGGCCGATATTTTTTTATTTATTTATTTTATTTCAGAAACACGCAACAAAACATTAACGGATTTCCCTAACATTAGTTATTTGTATTTATTTATGAGTTTTAACTTAAAAGAATCTTGTTTCTTTTCTTGTCACAACAGAACAGACTGAGCAAAGAACAACACATGGAGATGTTTCTCCGCCGGCCGCCACTCTGCATACGTCATCTGATTGGTTATGACGCTTTGAAAGACCATGACTCAGTTGAACCCGCTATGAATCATAGGAAATTGAACGTGCGCCGAATAATGCCTAGTTCACACTACACGATTTTAAAATGTCGGGCTGAACTGTGCAGTTCACACTACATGACTTGCTCTCAGTGAAATCATGAGTGTTCAAGTTGTTTAGCTGTTCACACCACACAACACAACGTGATTGATCCACAACAGGAGGTAACTCACTACACGAGTTAACAACGCACTACATAGAGATACAACCACGATCGGATGATAAGAGCATATCATTTGTGACTCAATGAGAGCTGTTTCAGTACTATAATACGGTCTAAATCCTGAAAATAATCAACCAAATAACGAGTTGACAACAACACGATTCTATCTGGTCTAGAAACCATGTTTTGTCACGAAAAACCACGCAATAAAACGAACCAGAAATGACGCGAAACTGCAGAGAAGAACACAACACGCGAATATGGACGTCAGACAGAAACTAGTGCTGCACACTGTTTGCTCGACGATCTGCTCTGAGAAAAAAAATGCAAAAAAGAAAAAGTAAGATTTACCTGGTGTCCTCAACCCATGCGTTGCTATGATTGGCTGTACTCATGACATCACTGAGATTGAGTCGCGCGACTGCGCGAGATATCTAGCATGCTAGATATTTTTCTGAGCTCGGTGACCTGTCTGCGAGGTGTCTGCGAGCTGTCTTTGATGCGTTGTTGGCTCTTTCACACTAACTGATTGGCGAGCGTTAATCGTCCGCTAATCGCCCGCGATTTGCACGCGATAACACCCTGACTTGTCGGCGACTCAACGATTTGCAAATCGGGCTTAAATCGGGCTTAAAATCACGTAGTGTGAACTAGGCTTAAGGTGGATACGCAACTGTATTCAGGAAATAAACCCCCCCCGAAAAACACAACCCTTGACTGACCAAATCAATAAATGACTTCTTAAAAAAACAAATCCTAAGTTGTTTATCAGTGCAACTCTGTACACGTGACGCACATTGTTTTGAGACATGGCAAAAATAGTAGACTGACTAGATTGTGCAGAAAATCTGCTCTTCAATGCAATAAACTAAATTTACTCACTTAACAACTCATGAAAGGTGTGGGTGACGGATTGATCCCATTGACACTGGAAAAATGCGAGACCAGCTGGCGTAATAACATCCTGATGTTTCCTGTAGAAGTCCAACGTTCGGAAAGTTCGTTGCGTCAGACAATAGCTGTAAATATGACAGAAAGACAGATGGTGTAAATAACTTTGGAAAGGACTCTGTTCTGTTTTTGTTGTTTGTGGGGGGTTTCCAAGCAGTTCAAATCTAAATACAAACAACATCTGTTTATAATTCTATAATTACTATAATTCATTCTAATTTTGTTTACTTCTCTGAAATTATGTATTTCATAAGATAAATACAAACTTCAAAGGACAGTGCTTTTGAAACGAAATCAATTGAATTGAATGCAACAACTAGTTTGTTTGTGGGAGGAACACCTCAAGAAACCTTTCAAGAACACGTGCAGGTCAAATTTCTCAAAGAAATTAAGAAAATATTACTTAAAATGTACACATTAAATGTAGCTAATGAAAAAAAAAAATACAAAATCAATACCTCATCAATCCTTCTTCCAAATTTTAGTTTTATTTTACCCTGATTCACTATGCATTTATATTTTAGGCCTGTCTGGATGGTTTTCCCGGGAAATTGAGTACATCTAATATATATAGTAAAGGCTCATCATTATGGTTGTTGTAGCACAGTGCTGGAATTTATTTTCAAGGATGAACCGTGTATATTAACAGGTAAATTTACTTAACATCTTCAGCCAGTCAGCTTGAGATCCTGTCTAACGAAACTGGTTATATCTCATAAGCCTAGTAGTGAATGTTTTGTAAGTAGTAGGATAATCACTCTCTCTTTTTTAGTTATGAGAAAGAACCATATTCATCAGTAACGAAACCAAAAAACAGGGCAGTAACCACCATTGAGGTCCGTGCATGAAATAAATATATCTTAAAACGTACTATTTTGCAGTTTGTTTAGAAATTAAGGCAATTTTGTCATTTTAAACAGCATAAAATAACCAGCCATGATTCAGGTGGGTCATACTTTTCAGCTTGGAAAATACGGGAATCCGTAAAGCATCCCTGAATATTCATCCGCAGTCACGCGGTTTAAATTTTTTAACCGCTAGAGGGCCAAAAGTTACATAGTGTAACTTTAAATAAAAATAAAAAAATCAGACTTTAAGAATAATAGGAATGAAAATAAAAGTGCATACATTTTCTGGATTTCAGGGGGGTATTATGCTTAATTGTTTGTTTAAAAGCAAAATGTTTTCTTAATGCATTTTAATGAGTGTAAAAGTACCCAGAATTCTCTTCATGAGACGTATAATTAAGTCTGAGAGTAAAACTACACTTACCACGGCGAGGGCCGAAACTCAGCGCTGAAATCAACTGGACCGTCTTGTTTAAACAGGATGAAGGCGTATCTGTGAAAACCCGTTCCTTTGGCAGGGAAAGGGCTGATGTAATGACATATCTCTTCTCCTGACGTCACAGCCTGTCCTGGGATATTTCCACTGTAATGTTTTAGTAGTTAAAAACTGACATAACCACATACTTTAATCAAACAATCAGTTCTGGGTTTTCCAACCGGGTGATGCCAGATAATGCTGTACTGAATTTTGTTGAAATAATAATTCTTATGGCTCAAGTAACGCAGGCATACTCACACGAGCCAATGAAGATACTCCTGCTCACCATCCAGGAGGTGTTCATCTGCGCACACACACACACACACACACACACACACACACACACGCACACACACACGCACACACACACACACACACAGAGAGAGATTTCCTTCACTGTATCTCCATCTAGTGGAGGAACTTAAGAACTTACAACTGCATTTTACTAACTGCTAACTGAAGTGCTGGTCAACTGACCAAAAAGCATTTAACATCTCCACAAAAATAAATAAAACTATAATAATGACAATTAATGAATAAAAAAACCTCCAAATATCATAAAAATCATATAATAACAATTTATATATAATAGCATGAGTCAATAAATGGGTACACACACATACACACACACATATATATATATATATATATATATATATAAATAATATAGTTTAGTATAATATACTGTATATATTACAATATGTATTAATTATTTTTTTTAATATACAGTATATATATATATATATATATATATATATATATATTTCTTTTTTCTTTTTTTTTAAAGAAATACATTTATTCAGCAATGCAGTTTTTTTATTTATCTTTTCATCAATGAGTCCCGAAAAAAAATATTGTTTTATGTTTTTTGGAGCAGCAAATGAGAATATTTAATGATTTCTGAAGGATCATGTGACACTCAAGACTGTAATGATGCTGAAAATTCAGCTTTGATCACAGGAATAAATTAGTTTAAAATATACTAAAAACAGAAAACTTTATAAATAAACAATAATAATAATAAAAAACATTAAAAAAAATTCAATTATATATATGGGCAACAAATAATCGTGATTAATCGCATCCAAAATAAAAGTTTGTGTACATAATATAAGTGTGTGCAATGTGTATAATTATTTTGTATATATAAATACATGTATATATTTAAGAAATATTTGCATGTATATACTTTATATAAATTTATACATCATTAATATTATATATAAATATTTGACATATTAATAACACATTTTTCTTAAATATATTAATGCATGTGTCTGTATTTATATATACAAATTAATGATACACACATATATTACATAAACACAAACTTTTATTTTGGATGCAATTAATTGTTTCCCAGCCCTAATATATATATATATATATATATATATATATATATATATATATATATATATATATATATACTTGAATATACTCTTTAAAAACTGCATTCAAATATGTCTGAGTGAAAATACAGAATATGTACTACAGATGTCATTAGATCAAAATATGAATTTGATGTAAATAATTGGATGTACCTGGGCTGGTTAACAACAGCGTCCAGAGTGAATTCTCTTCTGCCTCGAACTGTATCCGAGGTGCTTGTGCCGCCTGTGGATTTCACACAAACTGTGGAAATCAAAGCCTTTTTCATATATTTCAAACAGAAACAGTCTTCACATGTTCTGACGCCTCACCTGACTCGGCGTTAAGTGATTCCCAAAATGCACGACTTCATCGCTGTCATCTCCGTAAGCCACATGCAGCATCACCCGAGGAACAAAATATGCCATGGGGAAGAGGTCCTGGTAGATCCGGTAGTGTTTGGCGAGCCTCTGGATGTGGAACGGCCCGTTTGTCTTCTCCCACTGACTCTTTACTCTGTCGAGGGAAATGCGAACTGGAAACCATACAATAAGAAAAGGTAACATTAAATGTCCTTCTACTGATTCACATGATGTAATGTCTAGATAGGCAGCCTTTGCAGTATTTTCTACACCACTAAACATTTATATATTCACACTTAAAAGAAAAAAAACTACATTTTTATCACTAATTTTAATATTTGAGGAGTTCAGATGCAAAAGCCTCTAAGTGCCATTTGAAATTTTCTTCTAGAATGATAATTTTTTATCAAGCTTGTATATTTAAGTTCAGTGATTTCACTTAAATGGCAATGATAATTACCTATTAATTGCCATTTAAGTGAAATTACTGAACTTAAATATACAAGTTTGATAAAAATCACCATTAAAGAAGAAAATTTCAAATGGCATTTAGAGGCTTTTGCATCTGAACTCTTCATTTTTTTCATTGTGACATTGTTTTAACATTAATGCAAAAAAGTTGCATTTGTATTGTCCAACTCATAATGATAGTATGTATGTAACAAAAAGTATTCCCGCCGGTTGATAAAGCTTAAGGTTGACCCACTGTAGTCTATTTTAAACATCGTCTTTAATAACTTTCTGGACCGGCAAATTTCAATTACATAGAAGCCTTTGGAGGAGTGAGACAGCTCTCAGATTTAATAAAAAATATCTTCATTTGTGTTCAGAAGATGAACGAAAGTCTTACGGGGTTGAACAATTTTTGGGTGAACTAACCCTATAATAATATATGCTTAGCAATTGAACCCCGCTTTCTGTGTGATGTTCAGATACTGTAAGTATTTTTCATCATAATTCTGGCATCATTCTGCATTTGAATATCTATCCTCTTCAGAGGTCAATCATAATGACGCATTGATGCTTGAGTCACTCACATGTTCGTAGTCGAGTGTCTCTTTCAATCTCTGGGTTCTTTTTGTTCTCCTGAATGATCTTCTTCCTCTCCTTCACCTCTGTCTTCCTGGAGGGACGCTGATATGGGAGGCCGATGTTGACCGGTGCAACGGCTGCTCACAAAAACAATCAAAACCTCATGACAGGTGACAGCAATCAATGATGTCACCCACACAATTGCATTGATATTTGATTTAATAGGTTTTATCATGGTGTTTCAGGTTAAATTCACAACTATAGATTTAATGGGTGTGTATTCATAGCACAGTGGCTCAAGTTCGTCCGAGATGGCTTGCCTTCTTTCGTCTCCTCCTCTCTGTATTGCCTGTAGGTCTTCCACCAAACGTCTTTCCGGTCGGCCTCCTCCGCTGCTCTCACATAGCGAGTGTAACTGCGATATTTCTCCAGAGAGTCCAGCTGGGTCCTGTCCATGTCCTCATTTGGCATCGGACCCAGAGGACGGGACCGGTGACACAGAACACCTACAAAAGATTCAATAGAAGATTTGTATTCAATAGAGGAAAATATTGTAATGTAAATGTAACAATAAAAACAACAATTATAACACATGTTGCAGTATATCTATTATAAAAACAACAACAATAGTAAATATTATATAAAATAATAATAAATATACTTTAATTTAGAGCATCTCAAGAAAGACGTTTACTCAAAGTGCTTCAAAAAGATAAGAAAAACAGATAAAGGACAGAAAGTTTTGACTGAAAATACAGACTAATCAATAAGTAGACATATCAAAATCAATACATATTGTACATGTAAGGTGTTAAATGTACATGTAAAGGTCATTCGGACCAGCAGACACACACACATAACATTACAGCAGTCGCACTGCTGATTATTTAACTAATTAACTGCAAACTACGGCAAATATCCTCCAGGACCACTCACCGGTGGACCAAAGACCCCTCACATGATGTTTCAGGCTCACATCACCGGCCGCCTGCAGGAGAACACACACCGTTCCGCGCAGCGCCATGATGGACCGCGGCAGCAGACTAGAGACGCCGAGAGAGTGACGTCCACACACAGAAACGTGACGTATGTGCGTAAACGTCATCGCGTCTGTGCGCTCCTGTATGTCTATGGAAGGCGACGAAATTCGCCCAGGAGAAAGTCAGCGCGCGCAGGAATCGGGATTTTACGTTTCTTCGCATCTAATGAGTAAACAATCCTGTGAGTTTTATAGAAAGGAGTTTGTCGATAAATATTAAATAAATCTTCTGCTTTAAAAATCGATGTTATTAAGTGGTCATGAAGGTACAGGTGAAGTTTGTTTATTACTGTGTCTCGATGTTTCCAGCACATCTATTGACCTAACAATTCATATTGACTATAATTCATGAGTCAAATGTATTTTATTCAGTTATAGCCTACATTATATATAGCAGTTGTACTTCAGCATGAACACTGATATAGGTGCTCAAATTCTATCTATCTATCTATCTATCTATCTATCTATCTATCTATCTATCTATCTATCTATCTATCTATCTATCTATCTATCTATCTATCTATTGCCTGTTTGTCGGTCCTTCTATCTATTGTTTTATCTGTGTCTATCTATCTATCTATCTGTCTGTCTGTCTGTCTGTCTGTCTATCTATCTATCTATCTATCTATCTATCTATCTATCTATCTATCTATCTTTCTTTCTTTCTTTAACATTGTTGCTTCATTTATTTTATACTTTTTCAGGCTTCCAGCTTTATGATGGAGGATCACATGCAGTGCACAATCTGCTTAGATTCCTTTAAAATCCCAGTGACCATCCCGTGCGGTCACACCTTCTGCAAGGGCTGCATCTCCAAATTCTGGGAGACCAAGGACAAAGACTTTCACTGCCCTGTTTGCAACAAAACCTTCGCCACGAGACCTCAGCTGAATCGTAACGTGTCTCTATCAGTGTTATCGGAGGTGGCCGCCACACACCCTCCTGCGAAGAGAGACTTGTGCACAGGGGCCTCGGCCCACTCGGAGCCGGAGCAGATCTGTGAGCGGCACCAGAAGCCTCTGGTCATCTACTGCAGGAACGACAGCATGTGTGTGTGCTATGAGTGCACTGTGATCGAGTGTAAGGGACATGATGTGATTCTGGTGGAAGATGAACGAAAGAATAGAGAGGTACAAACAAACATCACCAGGATACATAAACACATATCATGCATTACAATAATAAGAATTTGTTTCATTTTCACTAATAATTTGGAAATATCACAATGCTATGCTTCTTTATGCAAAATATGTTTTTTTTTATTCCTTTCTTTAATTTCAGAGTGCAATATTTTGATCTTCAGGTTTTGTGTTGTCCATTTTAAATATTTGTTGTTGCTGACCGTTTTATGAATTGTTATGATAATGTTTGTAGCTAGTATATGAGTCAACATTCATATATTTCACATTTTTCTTTTGGTATGCAGACAGGATTAAAGAAAAAGAGTGCAGAAATCAAGAAACTCCAGGAAGCCACTGAGAGGAACCGTCTGGAGCTCATGGAAAACATGGAGAAAGCGAAGGCAAGGCATCTCCTATCATTGCCATCTTCATTAGAGACTTTATCCAACAATGAACTCCATAAAAATGCACTCATTCTCATATCATTCCAAAACCAGATGAAGTTTAAAGGGATAGTTCAAGTTGAAATTAATTTCTGATATGTTTATAGCTTACCTCAAGGGCATCCAAGATGTAGGTGTCTTTGTTTCCGCAGTAGTTTCAATTTTGATATTTTTAGGTCAAACCGTTCTTGTCTGTCAGTCATATAATGCAGGTCTATGGTCACCACCTCAAAGAGCATGCACAGAGAAGTCCAAATTAAACATGATTCAATGACTTGTAATTGTAAGTACACATTGATGGCCTAAGACACGAAACGAGCGGTTTGTGTGAGAAAACGAACAGTATTTATATCGTTTTACCTCTTGTAATCACAGTGACGTCCAAGTGATCTGAAGGTCCTTAGGCTTTTAGGTGTTTTAGGCATTAGGTCATTAGGTGGTTACAATAGGCGTAGTTGAAGGATGCGTGATATAATCGCCGCTCATGGCATGTTGTTCTCAGGTCTCACTCCAGCAGACGTCTCAGTGGGTGAACAGCAAGTTCTCACAGCTGATAAAGGTGTTGGCAGAGAAGCAGGAAGTGACACAGCTGTTTGTGGAGCAGCAGCAGGAAGTGACCGTGATGCAGGCTGAGGATAGGCTGGCTGCGCTGGAGGAGAGAACCATGCAGCTCGTCGCCCTTCAGGAGGAGATCAGCAGCCTGTGTTCCCTCCCTTCATGCCAGCTCATCAAGGTTAACTTTATAAATGAGAGACGTGGCTCACAAAATAAAACAAAGAATACATTAATAATTAAACATAAAAATGAT
This sequence comes from Pimephales promelas, assembly GCF_016745375.1. The sequence goes on from NW_024121103.1 coordinate 1,356,750, forward strand.
AATAAATGGACCCATATGTTTTTCTATTGATGCTACTAAGGTCATTTGGCTGTGGAAAAATATTCTTTTTTTATTGTTATTTTATAAATTATTTTACAAAATTGTAGCTTTTTAATTTGTATATATTTTATTATTATTATTTATTGGGTCACACTTTAGATTAGTGTCCAATTCTCATTATTAACTATGACTTTTGCCCTATTAATGTTATTAATTCTTATATAGTAATGTTTTTGTTAAGTTTAGGTATTGGGTGGATAAGGAATGTAGAATATGGTAATGCAGAATAAGGCATTAATATGTGCTTTATAAGTACTAATAAACAGCCAAATATCCTAGTAATATGCATGCTAATAAGCAACTAGTTAAAGGGTTAGTTCACCAAAAAATGAAACTTCTGTCAGTAATCTCTCTCCCTCATGTTGTTCAACCCTGTAAGACTTTTGTTCATCTTTGGAACACAAATTATATTTTTGATTAAATCTGAGAGCTGAGGAGAGTTAATTTTCTTGTGTGTGGACCTGTGAGTGAGTTAATGTAGTGTAACAGCGCAGCGTTTCTGGGTTGTACGTCAGAACGTAGGCTCACTATTGGCCGACGCTGGTCATGTGTGTGATACATGTGATGCTGGCCAATAGTAAGCCTACGTTCTGATGTACAATTTGTGTCTGAAGATGAATGAAAGTCTTACGGGGTTGGAACAACATGAGGGTGAATAAATACTGACAGAATTTTACATTTTTGGGTGAACTAACCCTTTAATGGTGAGAATTGCACCCTAAACTAAAGTGTTACGAGTTATTGTTAATGGTTTCCACAGATGTACGTGGCATGTTTGTTTATGTACCTGTTTGTGTGCTCATGCAGGACTCCAGGTTCATAGAGGTCCCACGCTTCAGGGACGTTCCTCTGGATGTGCTTGTAAGCACTCAGGAGAAGTTGACCCCTGTCACAGATGTCCTGTCCCGCGTGTCAAAGCTGGTGTGTGAGGATCTGGAGAGAGCCACACTGGTGTCCGGAGGACCGGAGAAAGAGGGTGAGTTGGGATCACACTGACCGCCTGATGCATGTTACACACAGAAATGGCTAACATCTGATTGGTTGACATTTTATTCACTGGCTGACACTAAATAAAATCTGTAGTATTTACAAGCTACCAGTGGATTTGCCAAAGTTAGCCTGGTTAGTAGCATCATAAGATATTCAGAGTTTAGTTTCAGGTGCTTAGTAGCAAGTAAACTAGAAGCAGAACTGTATATTTTATAATCTAACAAAACCTTTATTTCACAATATTTTTATACTTTTGGTTAATAATGCTGTGCATCATTCACAATACATAAACTTTTTAATGAAATTAATTGTCATGTAAAACAAACTACAAAATTTTTTAAGTAATAGTAGACCTATTACTAATTTGATGAATTTGTTTATTAAAACTGCCATGAACATAGTAATTATAAAATATACTGTTTAATCTACACCTGTTTAAAAAAAAATTATGTAACATATAATCCAATATCAGATAAAACTACATGTAAATGGAACATAAACACACACACACAAAATCTAAGTTTATGAAAACTGAGGTGTGTGATGTAAGAAAAAAAAATCTATATATATTTATAAAGATAGATAATAATACATCACAATATATTAAAAAAAAAATATTTATCTCAATATACACATTTTTATGGAGACTGAAAAATACATTTTATAAAATACAAAAAAAAGTATGTTCTTTGTGAGAATTTCCAAAGTAATGCTAGAATTTTTATATATTTTTTTTAAATATATATTTACATTTATAAATAAGTAATTATTTAAAAAAGTATGTTCTTTGCGAGAATTTCCAAAGTAATACTAGAATTTTTATATATATTTATTAAAATATATATTTACATTTATAAATAAGTAATTATTTTAAAAAAGTATGTTCTTTGCGAGAATTTCCAAAGTAATACTAGAATTTTTTATATATTTTTTTAAATATATATTTACATTTCTAAATAAGTAATTATTTAAAAAAAAGTATGTTCTTTGTGAGAATTTCCAAAGTAATACTAGAATTTTTTATATATTTTTTTAAATATATATTTACATTTCTAAATAAGTAATTATTTAAAAAAAGTATGTTCTTTGTGAGAATTTCCAAAGTAATACTAGAATTTGTAATATATTTTTTTAAATATATATTTACATTTATAAATAAGTAATTATTTAAAAAAGTATGTTCTTTGCGAGAATTTCCAAAGTAATACTAGAATTTTTATATATATTTATTAAAATATATATTTACATTTATAAATAAGTAATTATTTTAAAAAAGTATGTTCTTTGCGAGAATTTCCAAAGTAATACTAGAATTTTTTATATATTTTTTTAAATATATATTTACATTTCTAAATAAGTAATTATTTAAAAAAAGTATGTTCTTTGTGAGAATTTCCAAAGTAATACTAGAATTTTTATATATTTTTTTAAATATATATTTACATTTATAAATAAGTAATTATTTAAAAATAACGATGGCTTAAAATCTGATCAGCATTGCTTTTTCTTTGTCTTTCTCGCAGGCTCTCCTCAAGATAAGAGGCCAGTTCTGGCTGTTGTTCCCAGTCCTGCAACTCCATCATATCCAGCAGAGAGGGAGGGGCTAAACGCATGTACGCTCCTATCATATCATATATCATATCATACGTATGACAGTACAGTGTGCAAAAAGTCTTATATTATTCTCAGTCTCATATTGCAATTCTTTTCTTCACTCAGACCGCTGCAACCTGACCTTTGACCCTCGCACCGCCAACGCTCACTTACGCCTTTCCCAGAGCAACAGGAGGGCGGAGCATCTGACCTCTGGGCCCCGCCCCGTCCCGGCCGACGAGTCCCGCTTCGACCACACCTGGCAGGTGTTGTGTTTCCAGAGCTTCACTCGCGGACAGCATTACTGGGAGCTGGAGGTGTCCAAACCGTGGGCTTACGTGGGCGTGACGTACACGAACATACCGCGCAAAGAGAAGGGCAAGCGCTGCATGGTGGGGATGAACGAGCTGTCGTGGAGCCTCCAGCTGGACGAGCGGCAGCTGAGCGCGTGGCACGCCGGCTGCAAGGAGTCCGTCGCGGGACAGCTGCCGCTAAACGCTCAGCCGCTGCGCATCGGCATGCTTCTGGACTACGAGGCCGGTACGCTGACCTACTACGGCGAGGGACAGGTCCGGCTGCACGCCTTCCACTGCGCGTTTACACAAGCCCTGCTCCCCGCCTGCTGGATCGGGGAGGGCGTCACCGTTACGCTCTGTGAACCGAGAGCCTGAATGTTTGTCCCCGACAGGATTGGTCCCGAGGAAATACATGCATCCCTACTGTAGCCGGACCCGAGACGCGTGGCCTTCCTTCACCATCATTTACTCCTCGTGTTTTTGAGCTGTGATGAGATTTGATGAGCTCAGGATTTACTCTGGGATGGTGATCTGTGGAGAGTTATGCTTCACACAAGGACGTGAACACAGATGCTTTTAGCTGCACTGGCTTGATGTGTTAGTCATAAGTTAAGATGTTTCCTAAAGAATAGTCAATGACAGTTGTGTAATATATAAATATATATATATATATATATATATATATATATATATATATAATGTCAAATTGATTTATTGCGAATAATTGTATTTAACATAAAAGTTTGTGTTTACATAATATGTGTGTGTATAATATATATTGTTAAATTTATATATACCATATATGTGTGTGTGTGTGCTTGTCTGTGTATATGTACGCACACACACACAGGCATATTATGTAAACAAACTTTTATGTTAGATTTGACAGCACTTGTATATTTAAATTTGATTGACTAAATTTGATATATATATACACTATATGAAAATATTTCTTAAATATATACAAGCATGTGTGTGTATTTATATATATATATATATATATATATATATATATATATATAATAATTATACACAGTGCACTCACATATATTATGTAAACACAAACTTTTATTTTGGATGCGATTAGTCGCAATTAATCGTTTGACAGCCCTAATATATATATATATATATATATATATTATATTCCTATATAATATATATATATATATATATATATATATATATATATATATATATTATATTATATTCCTCTTAGTCATATATACATCATGTATATACATATATATTATAACAATATATACATATGCATACTGCACCGGTCAGAGGTTTGGAATAATCATGTTTGTGTTTTAAAACTGCATTTATTTAATCAAAAATACCAAACAGTATTATTGTGAAATATTACAATTTAAAATAACTGTTTTCTATTTGCATATATTTCATACTCTAGAGTGATTTCTGAAGGATCATGTGACACTGAAGACTGGAGTAATGATGGTGAAAATTCAGCTTTGATCACTGGAATAAATGACATTTTAAAAGATATTACACTAGATTATAGTTCTTTTAAATTGTAATAATATTTCACAGTGTTACTGTAAATCTGCTGGCATCTGTGTTCACGTACTTCGTGAGGTGTGTTTCAGGCATATTCTTACTTGTGGCCAAATTATGGATCTTTTAAGAAGTAGAAGTTGAGTTTGCATTTAAGGGCCAGATGTGCACTTTGTGTTCAAGAGATATCACAATTATTGTCTGCTGTATCCGCTCTAGTATAGGATTCAAATTTTTAGAGAGTCAGATCTGTTCGCCTGCAAACATCTATGTTGTGTTCATTTCCATGTTGGATAGGATTCTTGTAGTAGTTATTTTGTATTTGTATGTATTTCTACTGTATCAGTTTTTTATTTATCTTTCGGTCATTATCGCTTAACATTTCAGATGCCGACATCTTAAATTATGAAACTCTAATTTCATCGTCATTGGCTGTGTTCAGAATATAGTACTTGCATACTACACACTATGTGCCATATACTAAAAATAATTATTTGTTTCTTTGCTTAGTTATCTCACACATAAATGAAATGAGGTTTAATTTGTTTTTATTAAAAACACGGTTGATTGCAGTTCATTTATCACTTTTTAATTGAAAGTATGGTTTTTTTTCAGTTTACTCTGTTGTATACAATATTTTTTTTTTGGCAAACTTATGTGTGCACAGTATATATAATGCATAATGCTATTCTGAACACAGCCAATCTATAAGGAAGCACTGTGTGCGTTATGGGATCATAATTAAGTGAACTCCTTCCTGTTATAGCGTACTTGACGTCTGACTTTATGCACTTATAACTACTAGTATAAGGTAGAATTATGCTTAATACTGGGAGATTGTTTGAATATGAGAAAAATGATTTACTTGCTTGAACAAGCCATTTTGGCTACATGAGTGAATGGAAAACTGGAAAAGCACATCCATCCTTTGGGAATAATGAGGTCATTCTGTATCGTCTGGTCCCGCTGAGACTTTATCGATTAACGTGACCGCCTTTGCCTGCTTTTGAAACCCTGGACATTAGGTACATAAATGATGAACACAAGACATTCATAAAGATTCTCAAATGAAATGCATCGTTCCACTTGTGTACATGTTTACTTTAATAAAATACACTTCAAATAACAATACAGTCAAGACCATGCGTAACTGATTCATTGGATAATTAAATAAATCATGGAAAAGATTATTCGATAAACAAGACCGAAGGGTTAAAGTGCATCTTTAGTCTAACTGCTGCATGCTACAGACACGCCAAGACAAGAACACACACAGCTTCATCAGGATACACTTAGTTAGCAGTGAACATGTAGGTGGTTTTTAGACACAGTATGCTCAGTTGTTTTGATTACATTTCTGAAAATTATTCCAAAGTGTACGGAGGCGTATTGCATTCACTTGAAGAAAAAAATCTACTCTGTTTTTCTGAATTAACGAGTTAATTTTTCATGAGAAAAAAAAATTCTCTGTTTTTCTGAATTAATGAGTTAATTTTTCATGAGAATTTTTTTTTTGCTCAGTTTTTCTGAATTAACAAGTTAATTTTTCATGAGAAAAAAAATTTTTGTTCTGTTTTTCTGAATTAATGAGTTAATTTTTCATGAGAAAAAAAAAGTTTTTGCTCTGTTTTTCTGAATTAATGAGTTAATTTTTCATGAGAATTTTTTTTTGCTGTTTTTCTGAATTAATGAGTTAATTTTTCATGAGAAAAAAAATTCTGTTTTTCTGAATTAATGAGTTAATTTTTCATGAGAAATTTTTTTTGCTCAGTTTTTCTGAATTAACAAGTTAATTTTTCATGAGAAAAAAAATTTTTGTTCTGTTTTTCTGAATTAATGAGTTAATTTTTCATGAGAAAAAAAAGTTTTTGCTCTGTTTTTCTGAATTAATGAGTTAATTTTTCATGAGAATTTTTTTTTGCTGTTTTTCTGAATTAATGAGTTAATTTTTCGTGAGAAAAAAAGTTTTTGCTCTGTTTTTCTGAATTAACTCGTTAAATCAGAAAAACAGAGCAAACAAAATTCCATTAAAAATTAACTCATTAATTCAGGAAAAACAGAGCAAAAAAAATTCCATGAAAAATTAACTCATTAATTCAGAAAAACAGAGCAAAAAAAATTTTCTCATGAAAAATTAACTCGTTAATTCAGAAAAACACTTGACTTTTTTTCTTCAAGTGAATGCAATACGCCTCCGTAAAAGTGAAACTCGCTGCACAATAAAAGTTTTAGCTAAGCGATGCATTTGACGGATTACGCGTTCACATTGATTAGCAGCGAATATGTATCCGGAAGTGTTTGGTTTTTAAAGGCGTTTGAGACGACTGAGTGTTTAACAAGTGAGCAGCAACAGCCAGTGAAGCTCATGTGATCCTGCATCTAATATTAGTCGGGTTAATGAGAACATCCACGTTTTTGGGCCTTGTCCGTAACTCTTGTGCAACTAGCAAAATACTTCTCAATCTATACAAAATCAGGTCATAAATAAATTTAGAAAAGCTCAATCATTTACTGTCGGATTGTAGGTCCCTTTCATTCACGAGCTATGAATTCATTAGTTGTTTTATTGGCGTGTCTCTCTCGTCCCTCTACACAGGCCAGGTCATGTTAATGCCCCCTACTGGAGCCCCAGTCGCCGCGAGTCTGGTCAAGTGTGGCGGGAGACGGTGAGAGGATGAAATGAAGAATACGGAGAGAGGAGAGGATGTGCGCTCGCTCGCTGCAGACGCGTCTACTGGTTCTTCTTGTCATCCGGTGGGGAGTAGGGTGGGGGTTTGTCCTTCGGGAAAAAACAAAACAGTATCCCCACATTATAACCCAAGTTAATATTTTCTTTGCTTTGATGCAGCTCTAGACTCTGGACTTGAGTAACAGGTATAACGCATATGGACGTTGACAAGTTTAACTTGGGTACATATGAACTTGGTTAACAGGTGGGACCTGGTTATATATGAACGGTTAACAGATTTAATCTAGTTATATATGGAGTTTAACACATTAACTTGGTTATATATGAACTTTATTATAAATGAAGTTGGTTGGTCTTGGTTATGAGCGGTTAACAGATTTAACCTAGTTATATATGGAGTTTAAAACATTTAACTTGGTTACTATAAATTTTATTATATATGAACTTGGTTGGACTTGGTTATGAGCGGTTAACAGATTTAACCTAGTTATATATGGAGTTTAACACATTTAACTTGGTTATATATGAACTTTATTATAAATGAAGTTGGTTTGACTTGGTTATGAGCGGTTAACAGATTTAATCTAGTTATATATGGAGTTTAAAACATTTAACTTGGTTACTATAAATTTTATTATATATGAACTTGGTTGGACTTGGTTATGAGCGGTTAACAGATTTAACCTAGTTATATATGGAGTTTAACACATTAACTTGGTTATATATGAACTTTATTATAAATGAAGTTGGTTGGTCTTGGTTATGAGCGGTTAACAGATTTAACCTAGTTATATATGGAGTTTAAAACATTTAACTTGGTTACTATAAATTTTATTATATATGAACTTGGTTGGACTTGGTTATGAGCGGTTAACAGATTTAACCTAGTTATATATGGAGTTTAATACATTTAACTTGGTTATATATGAACTTTATTATAAATGAAGTTGGTTGGTCTTGGTTATGAGCGGTTAACAGATTTAATCTAGTTATATATGGAGTTTAACACATTTAACTTGGTTACTATAAATTTTATTATATATGAACTTGGTTGGACTTGGTTATGAGCGGTTAACAGATTTAACCTAGTTATATATGGAGTTTAAAACATTTAACTTGGTTATATATGAACTTTATTATACATGAACTTGGTTGGACTTGGTTATGAGCGGTTAACAGATTTAACCTAGTTATATATGGAGTTTAAAACATTTAACTTGGTTATATATGAACTTTATTATAAATGAAGTTGGTTTGACTTGGTTATGAGCGGTTAACAGATTTAACCTAGTTATATATGGAGTTTAATACATTTAACTTGGTTATATATGAACTTTATTATAAATGAAGTTGGTTTGACTTGGTTATGAGCGGTTAACAGATTTAACCTAGTTATATATGGAGTTTAACACATTTAACTTGGTTACTATGAACTTTATTATATATGAACTTGGTTGGACTTGGTTATGAGCGGTTAACAGATTTAACCTAGTTATATATGGAGTTTAACACATTTAACTTGGTTATATATGAACTTTATTATATATGAACTTGGTTGGACTTGGTTATGAGCGGTTAACAGATTTAACCTAGTTATATATGGAGTTTAATACATTTAACTTGGTTATATATGAACTTTATTATAAATGAAGTTGGTTTGACTTGGTTATGAGCGGTTAACAGATTTAACCTAGTTATATATGGAGTTTAATACATTTAACTTGGTTATATATGAACTTTATTATAAATGAAGTTGGTTTGACTTGGTTATGAGCGGTTAACAGATTTAACCTAGTTATATATGGAGTTTAACACATTTAACTTGGTTACTATGAACTTTATTATATATGAACTTGGTTGGACTTGGTTATGAGCGGTTAACAGATTTAACCTAGTTATATATGGAGTTTAACACATTTAACTTGGTTATATATGAACTTTATTATAAATGAAGTTGGTTTGACTTGGTTATGAGCGGTTAACAGATTTAACCTAGTTATATATGGAGTTTAACACATTTAACTTGGTTACTATAAATTTTATTATATATGAACTTGGTTGGACTTGGTTATGAGCGGTTAACAGATTTAACCTAGTTATATATGGAGTTTAATACATTTAACTTGGTTATATATGAACTTTATTATAAATGAAGTTGGTTGGTCTTGGTTATGAGCGGTTAACAGATTTAATCTAGTTATATATGGAGTTTAACACATTTAACTTGGTTACTATAAATTTTATTATATATGAACTTGGTTGGACTTGGTTATGAGCGGTTAACAGATTTAACCTAGTTATATATGGAGTTTAAAACATTTAACTTGGTTATATATGAACTTTATTATACATGAACTTGGTTGGACTTGGTTATGAGCGGTTAACAGATTTAACCTAGTTATATATGGAGTTTAAAACATTTAACTTGGTTATATATGAACTTTATTATAAATGAAGTTGGTTTGACTTGGTTATGAGCGGTTAACAGATTTAACCTAGTTATATATGGAGTTTAATACATTTAACTTGGTTATATATGAACTTTATTATAAATGAAGTTGGTTTGACTTGGTTATGAGCGGTTAACAGATTTAACCTAGTTATATATGGAGTTTAACACATTTAACTTGGTTACTATGAACTTTATTATATATGAACTTGGTTGGACTTGGTTATGAGCGGTTAACAGATTTAACCTAGTTATATATGGAGTTTAACACATTTAACTTGGTTATATATGAACTTTATTATAAATGAAGCTGGTTGGACTTGGTTATATGTGGACTTTGTTTACAGGATAGACTTAGTAAACTGGTCGAACCTAGTTATATATGGGCATATGAACTTGATTAACAGGTTGGACCTGGTTATACATGACTTAACAGGATAGGTTTGGTTAACAGATACCTAGTTATATACAAACTTTAAAACATTTAACTTGGTGCATATGAACTTAACTAACAGGTTAATAAAAGGTTGGACCTGGCTATAGTATATATGGATTGCTAAAATCCCCCAGTGATGAAAATCAAGCTTTTAATGTTGTTTATGTGTCTATGTTTAATGTGCTTTAAGATAAACCATGTGTGAATTCATAAGTGGACAGCATTGCTGAGTATTTTCTGCTTAAAACTGCAGTGAACCAAAGACAGTCTCAAAAGCACGCTTTGAAATCGCTGGTGTTTCTGACGTCACAAACCACCTTGTAACCAATCAGATCAACGTGTGATCGTCAACCAGTGGATCTCTGAGCTGAGTGAGTGGAGGCGGGGCTCATTTACATATTCATTGAACCGCGTATACTAAATGAGGCAAGGGTGTCGAGTTACATTCAAGCTATGTTATGGCATGAAGGAAAAAACTTTACAATATTTTGTTCTAAGATGAGTTTTAATGGATAAAATGATAGACTATAGGGGGACTTAGACTCGGTAAACTGGTTGGACCTAGTTATATATGAACTTTGACACCTTTAACTTGGTTATATGAACTTAAAAAGCATGGTTAACAGGTTGGTGAACTCACCTCCGGCAGGTAGACCCGCATCGGAGCATAAGTAGTTGCAGAGGAACTCGCTGCAGCTTCAGCTGCTTTTGCCTCCGCTAGAACAATAATTACAAACATTAATTAACAAGAAACAGTAAAATAGTAGTGAAATCTTAAAGGGGGACTTGGCAACTCTAGTCATTTCTTCGCTGATTTTTACTTTTGTTGTCGCATGTTTTCTCACCAGCGCCCCCTACAGTTGTGCGGCGTATATTTTCATAAAAAACTCACTTGCGGCTCCTTCCTCGCGCTTTCTACCGCTGCTCATGTGCTTCTGTTATTATTGGAGCCGGCCAACTTTAGCGTGTGGAGCTATGTCTACTGAGAGGGTTAGAGCCCGACCGATAAAGGATTTTGAAGGCCGATACCGAATTACCAATACAAATTTTTGTTGGATTTAAAATCCGATATTCCGATATATCGGCCGATATTATTATTATTTTTCAGAAACGCGCAACAAAACATCAATAGATTTCCCTGACATTAGTTATTTGTAGTTATTTATGAGTTTTAACTAAAATAATATGATAATGCATTTTAAAAAGAAACTTGTATCTTTTATTGTCTCAACAGAACACACTGATGATAATGGCATTAGCTAGCTTTGTGGTTAGCTAGTCTATGATGAGCCATAATTTAGCAATGGATAACGTCATACTGCAAATTGTAAAACATACATTTTCAATATATCAGGCCGAGGAGAGATGATACGACTCATTGCTATAACTGTCACGCGCTATTAAAGAAATACTTCAGTCGAAAGGTTAAAAGGACAGTCAGTCAACTACACTGTAACAACGTAACGTAACTATTACTAGCTAATTCTGCTTCACTCTCGGCTTATTTAACAGCAGCACATGATAGTCACAAATTTTGTCATGCTTATTTGAGTTAAGAGAACTGATGGGGACGTTCTTTTAATTGTTATTCAAGAAACGTATGTCTCGTGACCAACTCAGGAACGGTGTAGAGCGCCCTCTGGTGGACAAACTATACAACTCCAACACTCATGACATGGTTCAAGCGTGTTTCGTCCATTTTTATTTTATTTTGGAAATATTAATTTATCAGCCATTATAACTGCCGATACCGATAGTTTGGAAAATACCTAATATCGGCCGATAATATCAGTCTGGCTCTAGAGAGGGTAATACATCATACACAGTATCATAGAATTATGTTGAATAGCCATGAAGCAGTTTGTGATTCTCACTCGTTCTCGCTCATTCTCGGTTCTCACGAGACTTCTTACCGGGACGTTAGTCCTCATGTTGCAAGGTTGGTTTCCCGCCTGGGAACACTGGGGGGAAAGTCACCATTCTCTCCAGATCTATTCAAATGATTTCTAAAGGGTTTTATTAAGTTGAAATAGTTGCCAAGTGCCCCTTTAAACGGCTCGTCGGAGTTTTAGCTAATGCAAAAGCTAGTTTTAGCTCATACCTGCAGGGGTCCTGGGCAGGTCTGGGTCGAGAGGAGCTTGGTCCGCTGGAGCTGTATATGGGGGAGGAGGCATGTAGGCTGCGGGTCCATCAAACCAGGCGCCACCTACAGGACCCAAGTGTACAGCAGAAATTTTCAACGCACTTTTTAGCAGTGTATCGGCATGAATAGATAAGGTGTGTTATTACCTGGAGGTGGAGGTCCAGAAAAGACATATCCAGGAGGAGCGGGTCCGGGATAAATGCCATTAGCAGGAGGAGGTGGAGGGTAAGCGTACGCCCCGTTCGCCATGTAAGGACAGCCGAAATTTCCCGTCACTGGTTGCCCTCTGGATGCTGAAATGAACGAGAGACTCAACAGTTTGATGCTAAAAAGAGTAAAAAGAGCCTGATATTCTAGTCAGACTGTGAGTCTGATACGGCTCCATAGGGCTTTGATTATGAGGCGTGTCTTAACCAAGCGGCAACCTCCCCGTCTCTCTCTTGAAACCAACACGGAAGTGAATTAAACTGCAATTCATCGAGTGGCCTCTTGAGGCTGGCTGCAAAAGCGAGTCAAATTTGTATCTCCCCCATGTTAAAATGCCTAACTTCACAGCAGAAAAAAAACATGTTTACAGCCTGGTGGCAAATAGTTGTTTTGGCCCCGCCCACTTTAGGCTTCAAAAACGCTCTTCAGAAACCTACGGGTGACGTCACGGATACTACGTCCATATTTTTTTTTTCAGTCTATGGTTTTAACCGAACCAGGAAAAAACAAAACTCTGCACTCAATTGGATAGACCTACAACCAATCAGAGCAACGCAGTAAGTGATGTTGAGTGTTTGTTGCTCTCCATCATCGTATAAGCCCGCCCTGGCAATTTGATTGGCCCGACGATTTCTGAACCGATCATATTTACTCCTCAATGGATCGAGTCTAAACCGAACTTCCCAACCAAAACTGTTGTGGATTCGGGCTGGCATCCAGGCTACAAAAGAGTGTCTTTTTAAATCAAATTATATTTGAAAACTGTTAAAATGTCCAAAACAAACGTACCCTGTGATGCCACCTGTAGCATGTACTGTCCAAACTCAATCGCTCCTCCAGCAGAGAAGATCAACTTGAAGGTTGCAGAACCTTCCCAGCCACCTGGAACGGGGATGGAAACACACTTTTAGGGTTAGATATCGAGAACTGGTTCCACATTTCCAAGAACTTTGAATTCGATAGGACACGTGCATTTTGATTCATCTTATCGATTCATTTGTTCATTTGACTTTAATCCATTCAGGCGCAAGAAGACCCGCATAGTTTTCTTTTCTAGTACACATCTAAAATGACGTGCGCAGAGAAAACTGCCTCTCATTCTGTACATGAATATTTGTTACACAAAAATATTACAAAATAGCCTCGTAAACACAGTTATTTCTTAAGTAAATGTAAACCGTTGACCAAGAAAACACGTGTAACAGTATATTGGACCCGTGCAGCTCTTAAAGTGACAGCAGCCTAATATCCCTGCAGCCGTCTCTATAGTAACATTAATCAAACAACAAAAGAGAGAAAATTCTTCTGTAACTATATTTCTAATGCATTTTTTTTTAATAAAGTGCAGTGTTAATTTACATTTGATTGCAGTTTCTGTTCCTGACAATCTTAAAACACGGTTAATTTCAATCGTATATTAGTTCAGTTGTTATTATTCGCCCGATTGCTAATTTTTTATTTGTTCTTTTTTTAATTATTGAGTGTTTACTTGTCTTTAATAATGCTTGAAATGTATTTTAGTTAGGCTAGTTGTTTTTACTATGGTATTTTTAAACCACAGGCAAAAGTGTTTTTGGTGTTTGATTTTTGTTCATACACTGTAAAAAATATTTTCAAGATTTGTTATCACAACTTATTTTCTTTTGTCAAATCAACTTTATAATAATTTATTTAGTTGAGATAACTTATTATTTTGAGTTTCTGATGGTTAAATTAATCTCCTTCATTGTGTTAACTCACTTTTTCCAGTTCAATCAACTTAAAATTTTAAGGCAACCCAGGTTACTTACTTTTTGAGTTAAACCAACAATATTTTTTTTTACAGTGTAGTAATCACAACATTTTTTCTTTTGTCAAATCAAGTTAAATAATTTATTTAGATCAGATAACATATAATTTTGAGTTTCTGATGGTTAAATTAATCTCCATTGTATTAACTCACTTTTTCCAGTTCAAAGAACTGGCAATTTTAAAATTTTAAGGCAACCAGGTTACTTACTTTTTTAAGTTAAACCATCAATATTTTTTTACAGTGTAGTATTCAGATACAATTAAATGTTTTGCAACAAGACTACGTTTTATGTTTTTATTTTTACCTCATTGGAATCGAAATTAGGAATCGATAAGCCGAATCAGAATCATTAAAATATCAAAAGTCAACCCTACACACTTTAGTGTACTTGTAAGCCCATAGTCTTCTTTACTTTGCCACGAGTACACAACTTGAACCCAGGACTCTTCATATACTTTCTTCAGATTATAATTCAGATTATCCAAATGGAAACTCAAGAAGAGTCTTGGTTCTGAAACTTGACTCTTTTTTTGAAGACGCATTATGTCGGATCAGTGTGTTACCTCTGTTGGCTTCGTTTATCTGAGAAGTGACTTGCTGTAATCTGGTGTCTGTCGGCGTTGGCGTATTTATTTATTTCGCTCCAGTTTTGGACTGTGATTGAGTCACAGCAGTGGTGTTATATTTAGGTTCGGTGTTCTTACCTCCAGGCTCGGCGCTGATTGTGCCCTTGACGTAGTTTGCTCCAAGCACTGGCTGTTTGACCTCACAGCCCTTTATAAGATAAAAGGGCATCATGAAAGACTGCAGAGGGTCCTTCCCTTTAGTCAAGAAGATCACCTAAAGACCCAACCACATGAGCAGTTACAATAGTGATCATAGTGTGGAGAACTGAGGTTACTTACAAACCACTGAGAAAGACCATCAAAACTGTGTGTGTATCAGATGCATCCTACAGCCAATCACAAAACCATAAAGGCCAATCTACTCCACAATGGATCGCTCAGGTTTGGGGTTTACCATATTAACATTTGTTAAAAGATTATGTACTATTTTTTTTTAAGTAACATGATGAACATGTATATATATATATATATATATATATATTTTTTTTTTAATATATATATATATATATATATATATATATATATATATATATATATATATATATATATATATATTTTAATATTATATATATTTATTAATTTATTATTGTTATTATTACTTTAAGAGCACAGGTTGGGGCAGTTGAGTATGATTATCTGTGGTCACTATGCAATTTACAGTGTCTACACTGATAGGGTTAATCCATTAAACTGGACTCATTGTAAACTATTTTTGGCATGGTACATACATTTTTGTCTGCATATGAGTTTATTTGTGGCTACATGTGTGTTTTGGTACATATTATATGTGTTTACTTTGTTTAGGAATGAGTGCGTCACCTTTAGAGTTTATATATTTCTGTACTTACTATTATTTGTAAAGTATGTTTTTTTCTTCTTGTGCATTTTTTTTGTGATACGTTTTACTTGACAGCTGTTGTAAGGTCAATGTTTGTATATAGATTCGAGCACCCCCTCGAAAACGAGATGGCTCATCTCAAAGGGTTATTCCTCCACAATAAAATAAATGTCAAACATGATGATCTGAACTCTTTTTCGTGAATCACATACCCTGTAAGGTGTCAGGTAGATGCTTCCCTTCTTGCTTTTTCTGAAGGGTTCTGGCAAGCGTTCTGCGTCACTGAACACCAGCTCCACATTCTCATGTGACATCAAGACACTGTAGGAAAACACATTGGGTTGAATACAGTCAGCACTTTCTGTGCCAACATGATCAAAGCCAGCTCTGCCATCGCTAATACACTGTAAACAAAGTTGTAAATAAAACAAGTAGATTAAAAACAAGTAGTGCATTATTTTACAATAAAACACTATTTCAGTCTTTACTATTTCACGTTTAATTCAATGTGTTTCACCTTTCTTTGTAATTATTTGTGTGAAATTCAGTCAATCCAACACTTTTTTTAACCACCTTCAGTGGTTCTGCTAAAATAATATTTAAAATTTTTATCCAAATTGTTTGTCCTTGACTTTTGTTTATAGTTTTCAAGAATGCCAGCATCAAACAAAGGACATTTGTCTCTAGTGTTAAAATAGTTAACTATAAATAATACATATATAATACATACATATATAAAATTACCAATTGAAAATATACATTCAAATAATAAAAGTAATAATAATTATATGAGTGAATTAATATTGTGGAGTAATTAAGGAAATACAGTTTAAGATTTATTTAAGTGAAATGAAGATGGTTATTTTAAGAGTAATGAAGAAATAACGTAATGTAGAGGAAATTAAAATAAATGAAAAAGACTATTCAGCCGCGGTATCAAATATTTACTATTTTTGAAATGTTAGAGATATGATGTCATTCCTGGAGTTAGCTATAATCTCAGTTGTGTAATAAGATCAATCTATTGTGAAACAGTGTAAGAGCATGTCATTTCTTTTAGAAGAAGGTTAAGAAGATTATTGTTGAACTACACACAGCACTTGTTCAAAGCAGAAATACTAATCCTACTATGACGAGGGCTTAGCTTATTAATATTAATTACGTAACGTAGAATTCGTAGACTCGTGAGACTGGTTGTGATTGGCTGAAAAATAAAAGGGGGCTTGACTAGATTAATATTCATAGGCTCAGATTTCGCCATAGTATGAATTTGAAAGATGCGCAAGATCCATGTTTTATGTAGATAGCAACTTATCTAACCGAATATGAATTTAATTTGTATTATTTAAACATAATATTACATATAATAAGTATATAAACGGCAGACAATGTGATTACATTGCAAATTTAATAGAATGGGTGTGTGATCTAACGGTTGACGCGATGTTATTCAACACATGACACTACACAAACTGTACTAAGTTAGTCATATTAGTGTGCATACAAGAACACATAACATACAATAATCAATTCAATAGGTCATTTAGGCCAAATCCGTGAAATAACACAGTACCAGAAAAAATAATAACGCAATAACAATCACTGAGTCTGAATTCGTGACAATACCTTTCGCTGTTGTTGATGATAACTCCTCCAGATTCAGAATTATTGCTGTTAAGGGCCATGTTTGTTTTCTGTTTGCGTAAAATTGACGTTCTACATTCTACGAGCAGAGCTCAATGATCCACCTGCACTTCCGCCATAGGTCACGCCCCCCGGTGACATCATTATCGAGTCTAGTTTGAGAAATTTCCCGAACCTTCTTGTTCTCAAATAAACAGTTTGTTTTAATTTAATCTAATCTAGTCTAATCTAATATTAGATAGATAGATAGATAGATAGATAGATAGATAGATAGATAGATAGATAGATAGATAGATAGATAGATAGATAGATAGATAGATAGATAGATAGATAGATATAAATAATATAATAAATAAATTTCCTAATAAATAATAAATGATTTTCACGAGCACCCCCTCTGTAAAATATGGTCTCTTCTGCTTCCCAAACACCATGATCTGAAACAGACGCCATTGTGGATCTTGTGCAGGGGTATCGTGCATGTTCCCATACGTCTACTGTGAGCCAAGATGGCCGACAAGACTCGTCAGTTTCCTAACATGTGGATAACACAAAACGTCGCTGTGCGTGAACTCGTGTCTGTTTCCTGCGTGCTATAGTGAAGCAGCATGGCTTCATCTGCGAAGCGGCGAGCTATTGAAACGGGTCAAAACCCCCAAGACAGCAATGAAAGCTCGGACGAGGGAAGCGAAGATTCAGAAGAAGAAATAAACGAGGTAAGTTGCTAAATTTTAATTGTCGTTGCAACCAAAAAATATCGTGATGTGCAGGCCAGGCTGGTTTTGCGTTTAAACACGCTGTTGAGCAATATGTATTTTTATTTGTGTTTAGGAGGTCGTCGTCGATTTTGAAGCACACACGATATCTGACAACGACTTTCATGGCATTAAAACCCTTCTGCAACAGGTAACGTTAACGTCACGGATGTCAGTGTTTGTATTGCACTAAATAAACAGAAGTTTGCTCTTCAACAGAGATTAAAATCGCAACAACGAATATCTCTATACGTTAGATACACACAACATACATTATTTATATCTATATTTATATATGTATGCATGTTTTTGTTTTTCCAGCTGTTCCTGAAGTCTCACGTGAACATCTCTGATCTCACTGACATCATCATTCAGCAGAATCACATTGGCAGTGTCATCAGGGTGAGACTCACTTAAATAATAATATGATTTTACTGTCCATTACTGTAGATTTACAGTAAATTCATTAATCAGGGTGGTCTTGAAAAAGGTTTAGAGAAAAATATGAAAATAAGCTCATAATAAGAAAACAAGTTTTAAATAAAATGAAGAAAATAAAACAATAGTGTGATTAAAAAATTAACTAACCAAATTTTTGTGTAATCAATCACAGCTAACATTAACGTTTTTAAAAATAATATTTAATAACTATAATAAGATTCATTTAATGTATTACACATCTGGATTAACGTGGCTGTGTTCATAATGATCATATTACAAATGCATGTTTTTTAATATTTTCTATATTTTCACTCTAGCAAGCTGAGGTTCTGGAGGACAGTGATGACGAGGGCGACCCAGACGAGGTGTTTGGATTCATCAGCATGGTGAACATCACAGAGAGACAGGTGAGAGACTGATAATACTCATATTTATGAATGCTAGCATGAATATGCTTTATTTTGGGATCTGGAATGTACAACAATCTGTTTATCTTCCTGTTTTCTGATGGCTGTGTGTGTGTTGAACAGGGTGTGGAGTGTCTGGAGAAGCTGAAGGACATGATTATAGAGCAGTGTGTGAACTCCAGCTCGCTGGATGTTCAGGAGAGGTTTGAGCAGCTTCTGTCGGGTAACGGACCCTCAGTCGGGCTATTGCTGAGCGAGAGATTCGTCAACGTCCCGCCACAGATCGCCCTACCGATGCACAAACAGCTCCAGTAAGTGTTCGATAGATCTAACCAGTAGAGGGAGTGTGAGGATCTGAAAATAATGTTACAAATACAGCATGACAAAGGGTTAAACCATTCATATTGTTAAAAAGGTGATTGAAATATTGAATTAATACTGTTGTGAATGAACCAAAAAAAATATTTTATCAAAATCTCAACAAGCAATTATCACACTTTTTAAAGGGATAGTTCACTTTGAAATTAATTTTTGGTATGTTTTAGCTTACCTCAAGGGCATCCAAGATGTAGGTGTCTTTGTTTCCGCAGTAGTTTCAATTTTGATATTTGTCTGTCAGTCATATAATGGAGGTCTATGGTCACCACCTCAAAGAGCATGCACAGAGAAGTCCAAATTAAACATGATTTAATGACTCGTAAATGTAAGTACACATTGATGGCCTAAGACACGAAACGAGCGGTTTGTGTGAGAAAACGAACAGTATTTATATCGTTTTTACCTCTTGAAACCACAGCCACGTCCAATCTGAGGTCACAGGCGCTTTGTGGTTAAAAACAATATAAATACTGTTAGTTTTCTCACACAAACCGCTCGTTTCGTGTCTTAGACCATCAATGTGTACTTACATTTACGAGTCATTAAATCATGTTTAATCTGGACTTCTCTGTGCATGCTCTTTGAGGTGGTGACCATAGACCTCCATTATATGACTGACAGACAAGAACGGTTTGACCTAAAATCATTAAAATTGAAAATACTGCGGAAACAAACTTCCACTGTCATCCAACCAGCAGATCACTGTTGCTGATACTCTCATGTTGTCCGGCTGAAGGTGTTTTGATGTTATTGACTGTTTGCGGGCGGCACTAATACCATCACATGGCTTTTTAAGGATCTTATGTAACAGTGTCTCTTATGTGGGTCAGCACGTAGATGAGACCAAATCCCTGTATCCATCTGGAAAAATTGAGCCAAGTGAACTGTGACCACTGATATACAATGTTTTCTGAAATGATTCGAACATTAATATCTGCTTGACAGAACTAGTTTGAGTTGTGTCTGATTAATTTAGCGCATGTTGGTGAAAATGCTGCGGTTTGGTTTTACAGGAAGGAAATGGCCGAAGCACAGAGGACCAATAAACCCAGCGGTAAATGCCAGTTCTATCTGATGATCAGCAAAACCTGTAAACCAGCCAAGAAGAGCATATCGGGTCAAGCTCAGCCCAAAGAAGAGATCCGGTTTGTGAACGATGAGGAGGAGTTCTTCTATGAGGTAGTCAATATGAAAGCATAATTGACGTTTGCTTTATTAATGGTTCAATTGGGAATGACTCATTTTTCTTAAACACTTTCACAGCAAGCCACGCTGAAGTTCAGCTACTCCGTTCAGGACGAGGCCGATTCCTGCGCGACCGGAAAGTGGTCGTATGACGACGTGCCTCTGAAACCGTTCCGGACCGTGATGGTGATCCCGATGGACAGGATGGGAACCATCATCGATAAAATGACTGAATATCTGACCGTCTAAACTGAACTCTGCTCCTCTTGTGGTGTATTTTTAAGCGTTGTTCAAGAAATGATGTTAAATGTCCCAGTTCGAGTTTTCAAGGTCGTAATGAAATGTTTAAACTGACCCCAAAACAGATTGATAACAAATCACCCCCAACCAGTGAAATCATTTATTAATTCTGTACATAATCAGTTGAAGTTACCCATAAAGTAAATGACCCAAACAGGATTCTTGAGTGTCTTTTTCAAAAGGAACAATACAAAACATTTGAGCTCTATTTACACAAGTGATGAGATCACTGTATGACACATCGGTCATGTGATTCGGCCTCTTCCGTCTGTGGCGCAGCTGGTTGAGGCTTCGCTCTCACGCGCCCCGTCCTGTCGCTGTCCAGAATAAGCTGCAGGATCTCTTTGCTTTCACTAGGGGGCAGGTTACAGAAAAAGTACTGTGGTGCCATTTGAGTGAACCTGAAAACACAGAAGGGAACGAGAAAATATGGGTTTGTTTTTTTTTAAAAAAAAAGGTAAATTTGTAATTAAGCAGGGACATTTTTCTATTCATCAAAAGTATCCTGGGGGGGAAAAAATGTTTCCATCAGACGTGTTTCATGATCAGCATATTATGATTTCTGAAGGATCATGTGACATGATGCTGAAAATCCATCTTTGATCACAAGAATAAATTATATTTTACAATATATTCACATAGAAAACGGCTATTTTGAATCACATTTCACACTATCACTGGTTTTATGGTATAATCGAACAAATAAATGCAGCCTTGGTGCACAGAGAGAGAGAGACGAGATTTCTTTCAAAAACATAAAATGATTAGAGGTACTAAAATAATATGTTTTTATTTCCAAAGATGATAACTAGACACCTTGGCTGAATTAAACATGCAACTTGAGACATCCAGATTAAGTGTTCGGGTTTAATTTTTTTGTCAGTGTTCATTGTGCTGAATTCATTAATTAAAGGTGCTATATGTAACTTTTCTTCTAAAATGAATCATTTTTTTATTGCCTGTTTTTATCCTGCGAAATCAATCGGAAGTGATGAGCATGCACGCTCCTGAGCCTCTCTCTTTTAATATACAGTCTATGCGACGGCACTGCAGTGAACGACATGAGTCTGATAACACCAAAACGTTCCTGTGTCCAGCACAACACACTCTCCACATAAATATAAAAACAAAACAAAATGTATCTGCTGAAGCTAGTCAGGCCAAACGTGAATCGGATCGATTTAGAACGAAAACACGGATCAACGTCGGCAGAGCGTCTGAATTTTTATGGAGAGACCTCCACAACTTTATTGTGATAAATTTTAAGTTTTCAGATATGCTGAAATAATTGTAAACTACAACATATATGAAACGTGAAATGAAAACAAAAGACTGTTTCAGGATAACAAACAGTAGGTGCTTTAGGATGTAACTTTTATTTTATGTACTAGATCTACTGTCTAACGTCACTCATCCACTACTATCATATTGTTTATAATACACATTTCCAACTACGTTCAGTACAGTAATGTTACTTCCTACGATCTTACTGTTACACTGAAACTGTTCAGTCTAGCCCCCAAACCGTATTCACTTTATAGCCCTTAATCCTGTAATTGTGGACAAATGTGGGCACAGAGGACTCAGGTGTGATCCTAATTTTTATTTATTATAAATGTTATATCACCGTCTTCGATAAAGTTTTGTCGGTAACGCTTCCTTTTACTGTACAGTACTTACCTAGAAAGTACTGGCTAATATAAGGTAAGTACATGGAACAGGGATAGGTTCAGGGTTAGTACTAGTTATTACCCAGTAATTGTAGTTACTAAAATAAGTACATAGCATTTACATGGGTAACTGGACTGTAAAAGGAAGCGTTACCATTTTGTCTATCCATTTATGGTGTTTTATTTTATTTTGGGGGTATTTTTGAATTTATTTACTTCAAAAAGTACCATATTTTATATGTAAATTAATTACTATGTAGTTTTATTTTATTTTTATTTTTTTAACTACATTAAAATATCATTCCAATAAGTTCTTAGAGCTAAAACCTAAAGATGAAGTGACTTTGCCGTCACCTGGTGTCTTATTTTGGCTTATTTCAGAATGCTCTAAATTACAGTTTTTCCCATTCATTTCTATGGGTGCCCATTTTTGTCCCAAATACAAGATTAAGTTGTTTTTTTTCACCTTCTTAACATAGTACAATTGAGTCAAAAAAAAAAAAAGTGTGTGTTCAGGAGGCAAACTTAGGAAAAGTAGTCAAGTCGTGTACCGCTCACATCAAGGGAAGTATTTTTTAAAAATAAATCAAAACTATTTTGCCCACATTTGTCCAGAATACGGTTTTAGGGCTAGTTCAGACCGTTTTCCTTATTATATTATACATTCACCGATGTTGATATTGTAGATTGTGAAAGATACACGAATAGTTAGTGAAATGCCTTATGCTAGATAAAAACCACAAATGTAATGTTATCATGGTACGAGCATGGAGCATTAGTTCAGTCAAGCTGATAACAGTAGCCTATTACTGTAACGTTGCAGTGGGAATTTACACGAGTTTCCAGCATGTTGTGTGATGCTTTCTCCGGTGTGTGTAAAGTCTCAGTGTGGCCGTGTATCGGCTCGAGTGTTTGCTCATGTGTTCGAGCACGCGAGCTCTTGTAAAAATTGGTTGCAATATGAAACATCACCGATAGAGGCCGCTAAAAAATACATATAGCACCTTTAAAAAGCTAGTATTGCATTCTGGACACCAGAATTGCAACATTTATAATAATATCCAGGACGTTCACAATCACAATGGTGGTGTTTTATCTGCTAAATGAATAATGTACAAGAATACCACAGGTGAGCTGAAGCTGATCAGGTTTAATCCTTATATCATGGGATGTGTAATCTGAAAAGCTCTCTATTGTAAATCCAGATTACTAATGATGACACATCAAAAAACAGGATTACTCTGCATGACGTGGCATAATAATGGCAAGCTTGAGGACTAAAGAAAGAGCAGTACATTGATAGGAGGAATACTTACGCCTGCGGCGAGATGTGTGTGACGGTCCGGATGCAGTTGTTGTCGGAGAGGTTGTACTCGTGGAACAGAACCCACTCCGGCAGACCCAGTTTATGAGCCTTTGCTCCGTAACCAGACAGACGGTGAACCTGAGCCACGTGTTTATTCAGCAGCATGAAGTAATTCCCCGAGCCGTCCACGTCTCTGGCGATCTGGAGAACACGGGAGACGGATGAACAAGAGCAAAACATGACACTTGAATGAAAAAAAAAAAATGACTGACACTTCACATTCAAGCAAAAAACTACATTCAGTCCTGAGATAAAGAAATATCCAGATTAAAAAGATATAATTGTGTTAATTCTAATCTCATAAGTGGAAACTGATTGCCATGAAATGCCACAACAAGCAGCCTTAAAACTTTAAGGGCTCTGGAATTATAATGTGAAAGGGATATGAAATTAGTGTAAAAACAAATTTGGTTTATATATTATGAAATTTTACTAACATTGCAAATGGACAGTGAATTAATGAACACTTTTTTTAACTTAAATATGTACATAAATAACGCATAAAACTTGGTAATAAAATTCACTAACATTATAAATGGACATCAGCAAAATTATTGAATGAATGAATTAAATAAACTTCTTTTTAGATCAACTGTATAAATAAATATAAATAGAGCTCAAAACATTTGAACAAATGGTTAGTAAACTGGGAAAAAAAACCATTATAAAAACAAAAAGATAACTGGAAATAAATAAACAAAATATATAATATGTATTAAAAAACATTTATTTCTCTATTTATTTACAGAAAACATGGTTATGAGACTTTACTAACATTATAAGTGGAATTCAGGGAAATTAATCAAATAAAACAAATAAAAACTAATAAAATTTAAACTGTGAATTAATGATTAAAATATATAATATTAATTTAAATAATTATTATTGTACATCAGTGTATTCATTTATAGAAAAAGGGTTATAAACCTAAAATAAAAAAACAATTAAAATAAAAAATTTAGCTCAAAAATAAATGTAAAAAAATGTAAAAAAGACTTCAGGAAAATAAATAAAATGTATAATACATATATAATGTTTATCGGTTTAATATGTGTATTTTAACAAACATACACAAGACATAAATGTTCTCCTCAGACCTGCATGAAGTAGCCGGCGAGCAGCGCCCTCTTGATATTGAGCGCGTTGGTCTTGGTGCCAAAGGCCGGTTCGGAGAGGGGAAGCTCGATCCTCTTCAGGATGTCAGTGAGTTGGGCTCTGATTGGCGTCTGCCGTCTGCAGCGAGGCACAGCTCAGGAAATATTCCTCACACCACTGCTCCTGGCTGAAATCTGTCACACACAAACCTGTCACAAGGGCTCGCTCCTCCACCTGAGCATTCATGAGGCAAAGCGTGTCGCTCACATGGTTCCTTCTGGCTGCGTTTGAAGGTGTTGTAAATGTTGATCAGGGTGAAGTGGTCGCCCTCGGGATGCTGGAACTTCATGTGACACCGCATGACTTCTGTTACCATGCCAACAGGAGGCTCAATGAAGCAGCTTGGTGCTGATGGACACAGATGTACATTAGTACATGAGTGGGATAAGAATCAAGTATTCCACAGAGCCGTGTAATATATGTTAAAACATACTATTTTTCCCCCCAGTAAGAGTTAAAACATTACCTGTGAGCATTGCAGCGATGGTTAGCATCTCACTGGCACAGTCAAACTCACAGGACGCCAGCAAAGCTTTGGCCATCTGTGGATCCAGAGGAAGCTCTGACATGATGATGCCCATCTCAGAGAGGTTTCCATCATTGTCCAAAGCAGCAAGATAATCCAGCTCCTCCAACGCCTGCATGAGCCCCTCCGGATCTGGAAGGGGAAAAGTGTAAAGCAACGAACGTCATGCAAATGTACTTCAAGTGTTAAAAAAAGTCTCTCTGGCAATTCTTAAAAAAAATAAATCACTTGATTTAAAGTCCCCATGAAATCAAAATGAAGTTTTTTGGCTTTTAGTATGAATATGTTAACCTTAAGCTAGTATTTAGTATGAATATGTTAGCCTTAAGCTAGTATTTTTAGTATGAATATGTTAGCCTTAAGCTAGTATGAATATGTTAGCCTTAAGTATTTAGTATGAATGTTAGCCTTAAGCTACTACTTAATATGAATATGTTAGCCTTAAGCTAGTATTTAGTATGAATGTTAACCTTAAGCTAGTATTTAGTATGAATATGTTAGCCTTAAGCTAGTATTTGGTATGAATATATTAGCCTTAAGCTAGTATTTAATATGAATAATTAGCCTTAAGCTAGTATTTAGTATGAATGTTAACCTTAAACTAGTATTTAGTATGAATATGTTAGCCTTAAGCTAGTATTTAGTATGAATATGTTAACCTTAAGCTAGTATTTAATATGAATGTTAGCCTTAAACTAGTATGAATAGATTAGCCTTAAGCTAGTATTTAGTATGAATATGTTAGCCTTAAGCTAGTATTTAGTATGAATGTTAGCCTTAAGCTAGTATTTAATATGAATATGTTAGCCTTATGAATGTTAGCCTTAAGCTAGTATTTCGTATAAATGTTAGCCTTAAACTAATATTTTCTATGAATATGTTACCCTTAAGCTAGTATTTCGTATGAATATGTTAGCCTTAAGCTAGTATTTAATATGAATGCTAACCTTAAGATAGAATTTAGTATGAATGTTAACCTTAAGCTAGAATTTATTATGAATATGTTAGCCAAAAGCTAGAATTTAATATGAATGTTAACCTTAAGCTAGAATTTAACATGAATATGTTAGCCTTAAGAGGTTAAGCTAGTGTTATCTATAAGCTAGTCCAAAATTCACATTTAAAAGATATAAGCATTCAAAACTTAGTCTTTCACTTCTGCCAATATGAATCAATGATTTTGATGACATCACTCTGCACATCAGCTTCTCATCAGATTTTCTGTCCAATCAAATACTCTCTAGAATCTGAAGCTCCACCCCCTACATTATAAATAGACGCTGAAGCTGCAACTGAAATCGGTCACGCATTCACACATTTACTATTTTCTACGTAGCGCACATAGTGCACTATACAGGGGACAGGGAACAATTCAGACATTTTCCATCGGCGAGAATAAAGTAAGTGTCACGTGAAGCGCCACAGCTTCGGTCCAGAGACACAGACCAGAAAACATTTCAGACCCATTAGACTTCTGCACTGAATGCTGTATTTTAAAGCGATATGGAGGAGATTAGAAGGGAGAAACGGTTCGAGATTAGGAGGAAATTGCATGTAAATAAAACCCTATTGGCTATCTTAAAAAGGGGAGGAGCTTTTCGATGTTCCTGTTTCAGTGGAAATTACATTGAAACATTAAATAACGCTGCCCGTTTCAAGGCACTTCAGTGGGCGAGTAAGCAGCGGTTCTCCATGTTTCCACATTCACTGAGCTTTTCTCTTCCTGTTTGTTATGACACTAATGAACATCTCTCTTTCTCCTCTGAGCTTCCCGCAATCCAAACAGTGACCAGAAACAATGAGTCTAAAACCAGTAGACAGAGAGTTGTCAGTTCAGCAAATGCACACATGACTGAACACTAACCAGCAAACCCATCTGTGCACCAGTACAGTACACCTTCTCATATGACATGAGCAACAGTTCTAGATTACATAAAAAATAAAGGCCAATTTACTTTAAAATGAAATCGAAGAACGAACTGGTGTGACTTTACGAACAAAATCTGTAAAGTTAGACGTTGAAGATTTCTTGTAGCTCAAACAGGAGAGCGTTGGCGCTTGCAATGCCAAGGTCATAGGTTCGATTCCCAGAGAAAGCAGGAACTGATCAGAGTGTAAAAATATGTACCTTGATATGCAATAGATAAATCCTCTCTTATGCCACTGTGAGATCCTAGTCTAAAAGAAGTGAAATCTCACCCACCAGGTCTGCTAATGAAGTCACAGTGCCCGATGCCGGCCACCTCCATCCTCTTCAGGAAGAGCGCAGTGGACGTGATGTTTGAATCCAGGATCCGAGGAGGGATCTCAGCGGGCAGCTGAAGGTCCTCAGGATACAAACAGAAGCACTTCCCTTCAAACCAACAGATTCAACATCCATTCACTACTGACAATAGTTATGTTTCCATTTAAAAATTGCGAACTTGTGCTTATAAAACTTAAACTTTTTTATTTATTTATTAAATGAGCGATGGTTTCGCTAGATAAGACCCTTATTCATCGTCTGGTGTCGTTTAAAACCCTTTGAAGCTGCACTGAAACTCTCATTTGGACCTTGAGCCGTTTGGTTCCCATTGAAGTCCATTATATGGAGAAAAATCCTGGAATGTTTTCATCAAAAACCTTAATTTCTTTTCGACTGAAGAAACAAAGACATGGACATCTTGGATGACATGGGGGTGAGTAAATTATCAGCAAATGTGAACTACTCCTTTAAAGAACCCGTTGCTTGAGCACAGATTTTGCTGAAAGTTAACGCACCGGTTGATCCAGTCAGGCGTTTGCGGATTTCAGCTTGACATCTACTGATGGGTCGGGTGACCTCTGAACTGGCTCTCACTCGTGGGTTATATACCTACAAAAACAATGCCACACAGAAAATATGAATCTATTCTTACAAGACTTTTCACTCATATTGCTGCTGAATTCAATTCATTGGTTTTCAGCACACTCACGAATCTCTTCTCTACTCCAGTATCAATGACAAAACTAATGGTGTCCACCGGCCAGAAGAGATCCTCTGATTGGCTACAGGAAATGAAGACCCGTCTACTTGTTTGTAGGCTTTCTGTGATTGGTGGACATATTCCTGTGTGTCCGGGGAACAGAGGAACCACTAACAGCTCTCCCAGAGATGCACTCATTCTGGACGCTTCTTTAGTGAGAATATTACAGGCACACGCAACCTCCTGAAACACACACACACACACAATCATCAACAACACAAAATGTGTTAGAAAAGTAACACCTGAAGTCAATAAGATTCGAGGTAACATTCCTGTCTGTCCGTAGCACAAATGCCATCTAAATGCAAAATGCATGACATAGTTTAATACTCAAGTTCACAAACCCCAAATATGAGCAAACACAGATTAGATTTGTGACGGAGCAGAGAGTCAGTAAAGTGGAAGAGCTGAGTGGACTCATTCATTCAGACGCTGCTGATTCTGCTGAACACAACAGTGTCATTGACATCATGCAGAACATTGTGTGCTGCATCACTGTTACAGTAGCAACTGTTGCTATTGCTAAACGTTATGATAACGGATTTGAACAAACTCGAACACATCTTCTGTGTTTGACTTCTGGCCTTGTTGGTGTGCTATTACTTTTCTAAGCAATCAGACTTAAAAATGAGATCCGACTTTTTCCACATGGCACCAAATAAGAATGAAACATAACATTGAAGGAGGGACTCAAGCTATTTCTACAGACCAGATTATCATAGATACTTGAGCTTGAAACCTACACTACTGTCATTTAAAAAAATAAATGCATACTTTTATTCAACAAGGACGCATTAAATTGATTTAAAAAAAAAGTCGTAAATACATCTGTATTGCAAGAAAAGGTTTCGATTTCAAATAAATGCTGTTCTTTTAAACTTTTTACTCTAAGCATTCTAAAAAAAAGTATTACTGTTTACACAAAAGCATTGCTACGGAAGCCCTGAACCGCAGCATTAAAATAAAAAAATAAAAATCTGTAAAAAAAAATAAAAATAAATCTATAATAATAATAATAATAAATCTATAAAAATAATAAATTTCTTAATAATAAATAAGAAATAGCATTTCGAGATTAAAGTCGAAACGTTTCGAGATTAGAGATTAAAGTCGAAACATTTCGAGACTAAAGTTGAAACATTTCGAGATTAGAGATTAAAGTCGAAACATTTTGAGATTAGAGATTAAAGTCGAAACCTTTCGAGATTAAAGTCAAAACATTTCACGATTAGAAATTAAAATCAAAACATTTCACGATTAGAGATTAAAGTCAAAACATTTCGAGATTAAAGTCAAAACATTTCAAGATTAGAGATTAAAGTCAAAACGTTTCGAGATTAGAGATTAAAGTCGAAACATTTCGAGATTAGAGATTAAAGTCGAAACATTTCGAGATTAAAGTCAAAACATTTCACGATTAGAAATTAAAATCAAAACATTTCACGATTAGAGATTAAAGTCAAAACGTTTCGAGATTAGAGATTAAAGTCGAAACGTTTCGAGATTAGAGATTAAAGTCGAAACGTTTCGAGATTAAAGTCGAAACGTTTCGAGATTAAAGTCGAAACATTTCGAGATTAAAGTCGAAACATTTCGAGATTAAAGTCGAAACATTTCGAGATTAAAGTCGAAACATTTCGAGATTAAAGTCGAAACATTTCGAGATTAAAGTCGAAACATTTCGAGATTAAAGTCGAAACATTTCGAGATTAAAGTCGAAACATTTCGAGATTAGAGATTAAAGTCGAAACGTTTTGAAATTTAAAGTCGAAACGTTTCGAGATTAGAGATTAAAGTCGAAACATTTCGAGATTAAAGTCGAAACATTTCGAGATTAAAGTCGAAACATTTCGAGATTAATCTCAAAATGCTAGTTTTTTTTACAGATTTTTTTTGACACTGAAGACTGGAGTAATGATGCTGAACATGATGTTGATCACAGGAATACATTATATTTTTCACATAGAAAACCCATGCTTTAAATTGTAATCATATTTCACAATATTACTGTATTTTTGTTCGTGTACAGTAAATGGATTTCTGTCCAAAAACATTAAAAAAAAATCTAAAAAGGAAGTGTACTAGTCAGCACATAAATGCTCCCGTCTAATTGGTCAGTGAGAATATTTAGGAGACTAAACTTGAGATCTCCAGTTTCTGAATCATCCCTGCTTAGGGTGGAATTTGCAACAACTCAGGAACAACAACTTCCCACATTTTTGCTCCAATAACATGCATTACATAAAAGTACATGAGCTGTTGCAATGCACTAGCGCACGTCACCTCACCTGCTCAGAAGCTAAAAACACTGCCACGTCTCCAGGCTCTCTGGATCGATGGACCTCCAGAGCGAGTCTCAGAGCCGAATAGAAGCTCTCCGAACCGCTGCTGTTGCTGTGGATCACTTCACCGGCGCCCGGGGCTTCCACCTGCAGGCGCGGGACGTTCCCGTAGTGTGTGAAGAGAGTGTCTGCAGCGGGCGGCGCGGACAGGACCACCACTCGCAGCTCGGGCCGCTGGAGAAGCACCTCTCGGAGCAGACCCAGGAGAACATCCGTGCTCACGGTCCTCTCGTGGGCCTGGTCTATCACCACCACCCCATAATGCTCCAGCATCGGGTCTGACATCATCTCACGCAGCAGTACGTCATCAGTGCAGTACCTGCAACAAACCACGCACATTGGCTTTTAAAAAAGAGGTGCAATATTATCAGCATTATCAGCATTATCCGGGCCTGTTCAACAAAAATATGTGCAAAAAACAACTTTTAATAAACTGGTTGAGACATTTGACTAGACAAAATAAATGAAAATATTGATTTTTCTTTTATTATAGTTTTTTATTAAGAGGTTTAGACATGTTTGACTGATGAAAAAAGACATTTGATTAGACAATTTTTAATAAAATAATATATGGATTTTTATCTAATGTTTTTTATTAATAGGTTTTTAGTAGTGCCGTCAAATCAATTAATCACGATTAATTGCATCTAACATAAAAGTTTGTGTTTATATAATGTGTGTGCATATAAAATTTAAATATATATAGAAAATTTTATGTTAGATGCGAATAATCACAACTAATTGATTTGACAGCACTAGGTTTTAAACATTTGACTAGATTTTTCCTATAATAATATACAAAATTAAAAAATAAAAGACATGATTAGACATTGCTTTATAAATTAAAATAAAATGTGCCTAATTCTTTTATTATTTGTTATTAATAGATTTTTAGACATATTTAACAAGGCACATTTCTATAATAAATAAGACATATTTAAATACATATTTTACCATGCGTTCTATCATCTGACAGGTTAAACATCATTCAATCTCAGTAAATTAATTTAAGTTATTATTGATCTTTTTTTTATTTTTAAATTAAATTTTTAATTAGAATTATTATAAAGCATGCAGCAAAACATTATATTTTGGTCAAATCTATATGAAAAAAGTTAGAAAATCTTGGCACAGATTATTCGGAAGTCCTCCATAGAGAAGTCATAGCCAGACAAATGCTTTCCTGAACTCCAGTGACCCGTTTAATAAAGCAAAAAGGCCTCACATTGAGGAGACGGCACATTCTCCTCATACTTTAACTGGGCAAACCAAACCACAAAACATAAAATACCCAGCATTTCAGTGTGGTTTTTCACACAGACCTGAGAATAGTGTCGTTGGAGCAGCACGTCTCCAGCGGGATGCTGTATCCGATCTCGTGGCCGATGTTGATGTCCATCTCGTCTGCGACGCGGAGGGCCAGATCTACAGCCTGGCGTCTCTGGATCTGACTGCACACCACCACACCGTTCCGGTACTGCGCAGACAGACAGAACTCTGCACACCACTGAGGGATCTACGGGACAGGGGAAACGCATTATAGTGCATGTGGAAGCCTTCAGGTAACAATTATGACAACTCTCCTCTCTCTATGTGCTACACACACTGCTTTGGTGTCAGTCTTTCTCTTCCGGAGGTCGATGTTAAAATCTGTCCTCAACTGTGTAACAGCTGCGGGTTTGAGATGTCTGGGCATCTGCTAAGGACAGGTCAGGTCAACTTAACAGATGCACGGCTTCCTGTTTCTACTCAATAGATGTTTACAAACTGCAAAATCATAATGCCAGAATATATGCATTAATGCAAAATCAACAAATCAAAACATTTTTAATCTTTCAGAAGATAAAATGGACAACTGTAAAGATGAAGTATATATCTCACCATTTAGAAACAGTGGAATCCATTCAAGGACAAAAAAAGAATAATATTTAATAATAATCTAATCATTTAATTTAATAATTTAAAAGATTCAGGACTCATAATTAGGGCAT
The DNA here is from genome assembly GCF_016745375.1 of Pimephales promelas. The sequence continues at coordinate 1,389,549 of NW_024121103.1, forward strand.
GAAAAGACAAAAAAGTTTAGTCAGACAAAAATAAAAATATTTTCATTTTCAATTATTCTTAAAACAGAAAAATTGCACAAGATTAAAAGACTTCATAATAAGATATTCATATTTTCAAAGAAAAGTATTTTGATTGGTTCTATTGATAGATTTTTGTTTTGTTTTTAAACCTAACACTGAATTATTTATAGTGCCACCAAATTAATCGCGTCTATATATATATATATATATATATCACACATCAATATACATATACACACACATACATACATGCATACATGATACACGCCTATTTATTATATAAACACAAAGTTTTGTCCTCCGCTGAATGAACACTATTTGTTCAAACACAATGGTTGTAATTGAATGACTCCCTCCACAGCAAACATTCTCATGATACACAACTGATGACCTCATTTAAAATGATTAATAAAGTATATTTGCTCAGATTTAAGAATCACGATCAGGCCAAATGCAAACAGCAGGTCTGAGACTTATATCATGCAATGGAGAAACAGTGTTTATCTATTATGTTCTAGAATGTCTGGAATCTAAATGAAATTGGCCACAACCTGCAGGATTTTAAACTGGAAGAGGGATTTACTGAATTAAAACAAAAAATAACTGAAATACTGCTCATTAGTCAAAATACAAGCTTTTATACAAGACATTACATCATTGATTTGGACTCATTATGCATAGTTATTATGCCAAGAAATGTAGAATAGGGCCTTTTCTCAATTGCTTAGACATAAAACACTATCAAACCAATTAACAGACACTTTAATTTTCCCATAAATTGCCAATAATAAAGCAATACTTATTAATACTGACACACTATACGACAGTAAGCAAGTAGTTCAACCTTTCAAACTCATGGCAGTGTGCAGGCTTTATGTTTCTCTGGACTATTTTTAGTGCTTCTTATTAATGTGCTGAAGTTAAAACTGATGCTATATTTACACTTTCCTGAGATTACTCAAATGTGAATGAAGTGTGAACTTCAACAACAGCCACATGTAAAATCAATGACGCATTTTAGACAGTAAGAAACATATAAATAGGCTTATACAAATCGTCACAACCCATTAAAAAGTTTAGCATTTTGACATTTAAAAAGAGACCAAAGTGATGTGTAAACACGTGATAAATAAGCATGCTCACCTGTGTGCTTTTGCCAGTCCTGGTTGTTCCTGAAACTATAATAATCTGATTCTTTTCCAGCAGAGTCATGAATTCATGTCTGTATTTCCACACAGGCAGAGTTTTCCTCTCCTGCAGGAGTCTGTAGTATCTGGACGAGTATGGCAACCCATCAAACTGATTGAGCTCCAGATCATCTCCAAACTCGAACAGATCACAGTCAGATTCCTCCTCCTCCTCTCTCTTGAGTTCTCCTTCTGATATCTCACTGTTTCCAGCCATGCTGGACACGTGTGGTTATTATAAACTCACTCGATCGGATGCTTTACACCTCTGTGCTCGTGCATGTGTCCTAAACACGCTGTTGGAAATCTCACAGCACTGTCTGTGTGGAAACGCTGGTGCGCTCTCGTGCGCGCGCTCAGGGACGCTGTCGTGACCGCGGGCGCGTGACCTGCCCAGTTAATTAAGTCACATCGCAGCTGCGCATGATCACAGATACATACAACCACAGGTGAATGAGAGCATAATACTGTCATTATTACCATCATAAACAGTTATTTTATTTCATATATTGGCTGTATATTAACTGACTATAACAAATACACTTTAACTGTCAATAAGAAATGTTCACTAAAAAGTGTGACAACTAGCCCCGGCCTCCCAGCATTATATAAAATGTTAAAGATCATATCATCAAGAGCGTTCCACACGCTTGGCAACGTGACGTCAGCCACAGAGCACCGCAGTGGCTGATGGGTAGCGCCGCCATATTGTGAGGCCATCTCGCCATTCCTCTCAATGGACCGCTATTATATAACGTTAAAGTAAACATTTAGATTTATTTTACAGTTATGGGAAGAGCTTGTTGTGTTGTCGGTTGTGAAAATGCTTCTGGAGAAAGGAGCCGATCTGAACATCCAGAACAAGGTCTGAACCTCCCATAACCAAAACCAGACCAAACACACAGCAAACTGAATCTGAAACATCTCTGTTCAAAGTCTCCATTTGCTCATTATTTCTATCTGAGATTATTTAAAGGAGTAAAAAAGTCATCCAAGATGTCCATGTATTTCTTTCTTAAGTCGAAAAGAAATGAAAGTTTTTGATGAAAACATTCCAGGATTTTTCTCCACATAATGGACTTCAATGGGAACCAAACGGTTCAAGGTCCAAATGAGAGTTTCAGTGCAAACTGTTCAAAGGGCTTTAAACGATTCCAGACGATGAATAAGGGTCTTATCGAGCGAAACGAGTGGTCATTTGAAAAATAAATAACAAAGTTTAAGTTTTATAAGCACAAATGCTCGCCTTGCTCTGTTCTGTGTGACTCTCATGTTCGAACTCGTTCATCAAAATGAACTAATCTTTTTAGAGTCATTTCGTTCATTTTGTTCGTTGAATGAACCAAATGACTCGAATGAAGATTTGTTCATTTTGATGAACGAGTTCGAACATGAGAGTCGAGCAAGGCGAGCGTGAACCATTTGGTACCAATTGAAGTCCATTATATGGAAAAAAAAACATTTTCATCAAAAACCTTAATTTCTTTTCGACTGAAGAAAGAAAGATGTGGATATCTTGGATGACATGGGTAAATTATCAGCAAAAGTTTTTTTTAAAAGTGAACTACTCCTATTTCTCTTTCATAGACCAAATTATCTCATGATGATGAGCTACAATATACATTTATTTCAAGAAAACAACTATCATTGTGTAAGACTTGAATACTGAAATGAATCTCCATTACGTCTCCTGAGTTTGTCGTCATCATGAAGCAGATGTTGTGGATTCATCTGTGACTCTCTCTCTCTGGTTTTAGGTTGGCGTTAGCGCTCTGGAAATGGCCAAAGCATTTGAAAGAGAGGTAAACGCCATTCTTCTTGACACAAATGAGCAAGTACTTAAATCACTGATCATATTTCTTTATCATTTCCTTCAGAACATCCTCAGTCTGTTGTTGGAAGAGGCAGAGACTAAATGAGACGAACCACACATGGGTTTCATAAACAACTTTATGCCGACCGTATGTGTGTTGCAGACATCAACGTACAGCATCTTATTTCACATTTCTTGATTAATTGAAGATTTGTCATAAAAAAAGCAGTTTACACCCGTGACACTGAATAAAAAGGGCGTTACATGAGTAGGTTTACTGAGATACAACATGATTGAATAGTAAATGATAACTGTAATTAAAACAAGCAAAAGGCAGTTAACCTAGAGACACGTGATCTTCATATAATCAATCAGCGTCTAGATCTGAACAGTCGCTACTGTAATGCACTGTGCGGTTTAACTGTAAAAAGGCAACAGGACACTTTAGATGTCGTGACGTCTGCTAATACAGTGAGTGAAGATGAATTTACAATGTAAACAGTGAGAAATAATGGCAGATGTCCAGGCCTAAAAGACCCACACTTGAGATCATAAATGGCTCAAATACCAGAGTTTCAGTGCCAAACATCAACTGGAGGCTGAAATATCCCACACGTATTTATTTATTTCCATCCATTTCAACTATTTTGTATGGAAGCTTGTTTTCACCACAGAATGAAAAATAAAAAAGGTAATTGCGACTTTTTTTCTCAGACTCGTGATATAAAGTCAGAATGGATTGATAAAAAGTCGCAATTGCGTGTTATAAAGTCAGAATTGTGAGATATAAAGTCAGAATTGCAAAATATAAATTTGAAATTGTGAGATATAAAGTCAGAATTGCAAAATATAAATTTGAAATTGTGAGATATAAAGTCAGATTTGAGTGATATAAATATAAACTGCAAAATATAAAGTCAAAATCATAATTGTGAGATAAAACCATTCTGGGGGGGGGGGGCACAGAGATTCTGAGAAAAGATGTCAGAATTTCGAGATATAAACTCGCAATTATTTATTATAAAGTCAGAATTGACTTTATAACAATTGGACACAATTGCGGGACACAATTGTGACTTTATTTCTCACAATTGCGACTTTATTTCTCAGAATTACGACTTTAAATCTAACAATTGTGACTTTATTTCTCAGAATTGCGACTTTATTTCTCAGAGTTGCGACTTTATATCTCTCAATTGCGACTTTATTTCTCAGAGTTGCAACTTTAAATCTCACAATTGCGACTTTGTTTCTCACAATTGCGACTTTATTTCTCAGAATTACGACTTTAAATCTAACAATTGTGACTTTATCTCAGAATTGCGACTTTATTTCTCAGAGTTGCGACTTTAAATCTCACAATTGCGACTTTATTTCTCAGAGTTGCAACTTTAAATCTCACAATTGCGACTTTATTTCTCACAATTGCGACTTTATTTCTCAGAATTGCAAATTTATATCTCATAATTGCGACTTTATTTCTCAGAATTACGACTTTATTTCTCTGAACTGCGACTTTAAATCTCACAATTGCGACTTTATTTCTCAGAATTGCGACTTTATTTCTCAGAATTGCGAATTTATATCTCATAATTGCGACTTTATTTCTCAGAATTACGACTTTATTTCTCTGAACTGCGACTTTAAATCTCACAATTGCGACTTTATTTCTCAGAATTGCGACTTTATTTCTCAGAATTTCAACTTTATATCTTGCAATTGTGACCATTTCTCAGAGTTGCGACTTTATATCTCGCAATTGTGACTATTTCTCAGAGTTGCGACTTTATTTCTCAGAATTGCGACTTTATATCTCGCAATTGTGACTATTTCTCAGAATTGCAATTTTAAATCTCACAATTGCGACTTTATTTCTCAGAATTGCGAATTTATATCTCACAATTGCGACTTTATTTCTCAGAATTACGACTTTAAATCTAACAATTGTGACTTTATTTCTCAGAATTGCGACTTTATTTCTCAGAGTTGTGACTTTATATCTTGCAATTGTGACCATTTCTCAGAGTTGCGACTTTATTTCTCAGAGTTGCAACTTTAAATCTCACAATTGCGACTTTATTTCTCAGAGTTGCAACTTTAAATCTCACAATTGCGACTTTATTTCTCAGAGTTGCGACTTTATATCTCGCAATTGTGACTATTTCTCAGAATTGCAACTTTATATCTCGCAATTGCGACTTTATTTCTCACAATTCTGACTTCATATCTTGAAATTGTGAGATAAAAAGTCGCAATAATTATTATTTTTTTTATTCAGTGGCGGAAACAAGCTTCCATATTTAACTTTGCAGTATTTCTTATTAAAGTGCACCATTGTTCAAAACGTTGGGGTCAGTAAGATTTTAATACTTTTATTCTGCAAGGATGCATTAAATTGACAGTAAAGACATTTATAATGTTACAACATATTTCTATTTCAATTCAATGCTGTTCTTTTGAACTTTCCATTCATCAAAGAATCCTGAAAAGAATGTGTCACGGTTTCCTCCAAAAATATGAAGCAGTTTTTAACATTGATAATAATCCAAAATGTTTCTTGAGCATCAAATCATCATTAGCATGATTTCTGAATGATCATGACACTGAAAACTGGAGTAATAGTTCTATTCTAATGAAATACTAATGAAAAAAAAAAAGACTTTTACTCAGAATCGCGACTTTATATCACACAATTATGACATTATAACTCGCGATGTTATATCACGCAACTCTGAGATAAAAAGTCATAATTACATTTTTTTTTATTTTGTGGTGAAAACAAGCGTCCATAGAAAGCAGCTATTTTAAATTGTAAAAATAATTCCCCAGTTTTTACTGTATTTTTGATCACAGTGAGCAGATAAACTAAAATATTCTTACCAACCCCAAACTTTTGAACAGCAGTGTTTATATGTTCTCTCGGTGAAACATCAGGACACAAGAGTAATGAAAGATGTTTGCATTTCAATATTCATCAGCGTTCATCATTCTTGCTATTCAATTAAACCATTTATTATGTTGCAGTTTCTCAAAAAGTTTTCAGTTACCGGAAAAGTATATACTCACCAAAGCCAATTTTGTGCTTGGTTTCAATGTTGATAGTAATTCATGAACATAATCACTCCTATTTTTAAATCATTTGTGCACTTCCTTTAGTGCAGTGTTTTCATTTACCCTGACAAATCGCCCATGAAACTCAAACCCCCACTGACCGCAGCGTGTTTGAGGGAGACCACAGGGATTATGGGAATATTTAGAGAAGGATTCATATGTCTGTTTTCATTATCCACAATCCAGTTATAATGCTCCCTTATTTAGGTTGATGAGACAGAAAGTCCTTATGTAATTCATTTCCCCACAATAACTATTTTTTAAAGTACGTCCAGTATATGAGCATATGACTGCATGGCCATGAAATCAGGGCCGGTTTGTCTTTCTGTGTCTCAGATCTGTCCAGTAAACACATGCGGTCAGTACAGGTCTCAAAGCTGAACGTCTATCTGTTCCTCTTCCTCGTGAGCTTCGAAATCAACAAAAGCTGCATTAAACGTGTTGCAAATGTTTTCATCCTCTCAAAAAAAGGAGAGAGAAACAAGACTCGTTTCCCTCTGCGCATGTCCAGTTCATATTTCACCTCAAAATCAAAAGGAATATGCAAAAAATTAAAACAGATTGTTTTAAAGACCCTTTAAAAGTGATATTTTAAACCCATTTTTTTAGCCAATTTCTCATTATTGAAATACAGTAATGAACATCATCCTGCCCCAAATGATCATTTTCCAGATATTTTTTTTTTTAATTTAGCATAAATATATTTATATATTGGATATATTTTGTAGTGGAATTTAAATCAGTCTCATATTTGATGAAGTCTGCATCATTACATTTACATTAAATCATTTATGTTCACATTTACATTAAATCAATCTGTTGCTTTGCTGTTTATTATATGCTTTAAAAATAAAGCTGACTTGAAAAAAAAGAAGCCTAGTTTAAAAAAAATAAATCACAATAATAATATATTTTAAACTGTAATATTAATACACCATGATCATTTTTTATGATAAATTGCTCTGATTTAAATACAAAAAACTATTTCGTATTTTTTCCAATTCTAATTATGATGATTCTTATATCAGTAATAATACATAGATGATAATTGGAATAAAAAAAATATTTAGATGCATTACATTAATGAGAATATGAGAGTAAAAATACATTAAAAACCTCACCTAAAAGAAAATGTAAATGCAAAATGTATTAGTTTTTCTTTTACGTTGGGGTGAAATGTGACCCGGATATGTTTTTAGTGAGATTCAACTTCATTTCAAAGTATTTTTCCTAGTTCCTTCAACATCCCTTAAGTATCACTGCAATCAGGTTTAATCATGTCTGAAATAGACAATAAAAGTGGCTATTAAATCATATTAAATTGTTAAAAAGCCCTTTTCATATATACCAAAAGACATCACAGACTCAGAACCATAAGCAAAGTACAAATCCAAATTCACGTTTGCATTTCAGTCAGGTTTCAGTCCAGTTTAGTGTCCACGTGATGTGGTTCATGTTCACAGATAACACGTCTTCTCCTTCCTCCGCTGGTACACGGTCGAAAAAGGTCCGAACAACAACAACAGCAACGACAACAAAAGGTCAATCTGGTAAACGTGGGCGAACCACCGATTGCTACGATTGAGAAAGTGTCATCCACAGTGCACTGTGCTCAAATAAATACGCTCGTAACCGACATAAATAACGCGTGACATGTACCTGAGCTTGGACTCATAGCACCGTTTTGAGGGGGTCAAAGGTCACCCCTCACATCAGGACTCTGACACGCCACGTGTCCCGCAGAGGTTCATAGTGCAAAAAGCGAGTGTCTCCAGGGCCGAGCGAGGTCTCTCAGCTGCTGAACTTCACTCCGGACGGGAACTGAGGCTTCGGCAGCGTGGGCGGCTGTTTCGGAGGAGGCCTGCTAAACAAAACGTTCATCATTTAGTGTTTATTTATCTATTATATATGCCACAGGACATTGTATAAGGCATAGTCTATTTTAGTCTTATTTATTGTACAGTAATTCTGAAGAACGGTACTTCTTTGCTGTTGTAAACCGTAATTTTCAAACTGTGGGACAAATAAAGCTTATCTTATCTTGTCTTATCAATGCATCCGTTATCTCAAAATTAAGATGGATTACATGATCACGGATCGAAAAAAAGGATTACTAAATCCGGATCAATTTTATCCGGATTAAACCTTTTGAAACAGCTTTTAACAGGCTTCAATTTTCTCCGTTGAAATCAATGGGGTCGCCGTGTCCATTTATTTTACTGTCTATGATTCAGACCAGGGGTGCAAAACTCCCTGGAGAGTTGTGACGGGATTTGTGCTTCAATTTTAATTTTTTTCTTCTTAGGTGCCATTCGTTTTTGATTTGACTTGACTGTGTTAACGGGGTACATCTATTCCACGTGAAAGCTGATTAACATTTTATGTAAAATATGTTTTATCCAGCAGACTGTAGGAAGCAGCCCCTGATGACCTGAGATGTTTGGCAGGTGTGTGTGTGTGTGTGTGTACCTGCAGGGCTGTGGGTGAGCTGGAGCGGGTCGGGGGGCGGCCGGGGGCGGGATAGGAGCTGGGAGTCGGACCGCAGAAGGGTTACGCATCACCCGGATGTTTCGGCCCAGCGGGTCAGCGGGGAGAGGCTTCTGAGGCGGACTGGGCTTCTCGAACGCCTGTGGTGGACATGAGGGAGGACACCGTCTCACATGGGGTATATGTATTCAGTTAGCAAGCATGATTATCATTGTGACAGATGAGATCTTTCTCCAGGACTGCAATGAGATTTTCGTAAAAAGATTCCAGTAAATCGGTTCTGTTATTGTAAACTAAAACTATCAAAACATTTTTTTTTTAAATTTAAATAAAGCTGAAATAAAATGAAAATTTGATGAAAAAAATAAAATAAAATAAAAAATTAATCCTCTTCGGTAATTGAAATAAAGCTAAAATACAATAAAATGTTAGTAATATTTATGAAAAGCTGTAAAAATATGTTTTGTTAACTAAAACTATTAAAATAATAATTGATCATTTTTTAAATCATTTTTGGTGAGCTGAAATAAAATATTACATGCAAAACAATCAGTGTCGTGATCTAAAAAGGAAACTATTCGGAATTATTTTTTTAACCTGAATGAATATAAAATATAAATATTAGATGGAAGACTTAAAAAAAGTAAACGTTTAAGTATTAAAATGACTATAACTAAACTAGTAATAAAAAAAAAGCTATATAAAATTGAAACTAAATCTAAAATAAAAATTTTAAATATTAAAATAATAGCTAATTTGAGGATATTAATAAATACTATAGTAATAGGTTATATTATTAATAAATACTATGATAACAAATAATAATAAAACATAATAATACTGCATTAAATCGTGTGTCCGAGTTTGAGAAAAGATTCAATTTGGATTCACATTACCCAAGTCTAAATTATAAAGTCATACAGAAAAAAGGCTAAATGAACAAAAGAATAAAATAAATACAATAATGAACATAAAAATATTATAATTATTAAATATATTAGTTAATAAGTTATACACTTTCTCTTGTTTAGAGCGTCCTCCAGAGGGCAGTACAACCTAATCAAACTTCACTGCTGTGTGTGGTTTCACTGCTGCCATAGCAACGCTCTCCAGAGGTCATGTGACATGTTCACACGCTATAACCTGCTCTCCATCTGCTCCTCATCATCATCTTCCTCTTGCTTCAGCTCCAGAGACCCAAACATGAGTTCACTGCTCACTTCCCCCTGTTCTTTAAAATGTAATAAAGGACTGCAGTGCTCTGAAGTGCTCATATCTCGAGCGTTGCATGATTGCTAGTGACAGAGAGTTGTTTAGTGGCTGATATAAAGCTCTTGAGAAACCTTGCAAGGGGTGAGTCTCTCATGGCTAACGCTTCCCTGATGGAAAGTTTTGAAGAGCTGCATCAGGGATGAATGTCCAGAATACGAACACACAAATCACCCAAAATGACTCAGGATATTGTGTTTGAGTTTAAACATTACACTTTAAAAGTTCGGGGACCGTAAGATTTGATTTATTTTAAAGGAATTAATACTTTATTCAGCAAGGATGTGGTCAAAAGTGACAGTAAAGACATGTATTATGTCAAATTATGTCATTATGTTCATTTCAACTTCCTATTTATCAAATAATCCTGAAAAAAGGCATCATGGTTTCCTCAAAAATATGAAGCAGCACAAACTGATAATAATCAGAAATGTTTCTTGAGCAGCAAATCATCATATTAGAATGACACTGAAGACTGGAGTAATGTTAATAACAATAATAAAATAATATTACTGTTTTATTGATCTAATAAAAGCAGCATTCGTCAGCATAAAAGACTTCAAAAGACAGCAAAAAGAAAGTGTAACTAAGGTTCATTCCTAATCTGCAGGAATTTTTTTTACTAAATGTATACTAATTTAGTTATTCGTTTACATAAATTAATTTAAAAATAAATAAAATACAGGCTCAAAATTTTAACCAAAAATTGTGTTTTAGTGTCGGTTGCTTAAGCTCCACGAAGAACTTTTTATTCTTTGGTTATTTAAACAAACAAAATAATAAGATATGGAAATAAATAAATGGTCAAGGCCATGGTTTCAATTTCCAGGCAATGTATGATTGATAAAATGTAAACCATGAATACTTACTTTATTACTTACTTACTTACTTGCAATGTATGTCATGCAATGTAAATGTAAGTCACTTTTGTAGAAGTGTTAGTGTGTTTTGGCTGTTTTAATGAGGGTTTGTGTTGTTTTCTCTTGAGGCAGATCATCCTCACCTATCCAGTTCCTCTTTCTGCTATCGGCCTCTCCTCAGGGCTTCATAAAAAAGACAAAGACTCTCCTTTTACTAGCAGGTTTTTATGGGGCAAACCAACAAATTGCGACAATTTATCAAACAACAGACGGGACCATGTCATCTTCACCCGTCCACACATAATCCTCAGGGAATTAACTTCAACCAAACAACTCCATTCTAGTCGGTGTTATTTAATGCACACTGTCTTTGTTGTCACTGATTGTAAAAAAGAGCCACATTTAATGAGATTTTTACAAATGGTAGAACGATTCAGCTCACTTACATTTCCATCAGGAGTTTCTTAAGTAAATGCCAGCAGTATTTCCAGCAGGAGATTGTTGTTTCATAAACATTTTTTGTTCAGCTGGTTGAAAGCCTCATCACATCCCGATAGTAATCACTATATGGGGGGGATATAGTATATAATGTATATACACTATATATAGTTCTATACTATATAGAATAAAAAGTTCTTCATGGAGCTTAAAGCAATAACAGACACTAAAACACAATGTTTGGTTCAAATTTTAACCTGTATTTTATTTATTTCTAAATTAATTTATGTAAACTAAATAACTAAATTAGTATACATTTAGTACAATTAATTAATGTTAACTTTTTATGGTTAAATTTTTATGCATATTAATAATTTCTTTTTTGTTTGTTTTTGAAAGAAGTCTTTTATGCTGACTAATGCTGCTTTTATTAGTTCAATAAAACAGTAATATTACTTTATTATTGTTATTAATATTACTCCAGTCTTCAGGGTCACATGATCCTTCAGAAATCATTCTAATATGATGATTTGCTATACTGTCTGTATATATATATATACAGTACATATATACAGTATATATATATATATATATATATATATATACATACACACACAGTATATATATATATACACAGTATATATATATATATATATATATATATATATATATATATATATATATATATATATATATATTATATATATATATATATATACTGTATATGAAGAGTTCAGATGCAAAAGCCTCTAAGTGCCATTTGAAATTTTCTTCTAAAATGATCATTTTTATCAAGCTTGTATATTTAAGTTCAGTGATTTCACTTAAATGGCAATGAAGATTACCTATTAATTGTTATTTAAGTGAAATTACTTTACTTAAATTTACAAGCTTGATAAAAATGATCATTTTAGAAGAAAATTTCAAATGGCATTTAGAGGCTTTTGCATCTGAACTCTTCATATATATATATATATATATATATATATATATATATATATATATATATATACATACACACACAGTATATATATATATATATATATATATCGTCTGTGGAAGGTTTAGGACCATAAAATGTTTGTCAGATCATTGCACGCTGTTTCAATGGCAATATTATTGTATGACTGGAGAAACTGGAAGAACTGGAAGAGAGGGCTACTCTCTGAGAAAACAAAGGAAATTAACATTTAAAACACTCTTGCTCTTGCTATATGACCATGCTCATTCACGATCACACTTGAGTTGATCACCTCCCAATTTACACAACATTCCCTTTACCCATCCCTACCTGAATTCACCCACAAACCTCTATGGTTTAATATGAACAATTATCATACAGCATTATATATGTTTGGTAGCCTATCATTTGAAATTCCCAAAGACGTAAACCAGTTACACAGCCGGACCTTAACTAAATGGCAATCTAACCTAAATTCGAGGTCGTGATAAAATAGAGTCAGATAAAAGCTTAAATGCAATTAAATTACTTTAACCCGTAAAGACAGTAACAACCGTTCTATCGAGACCGCCATTGAGACGGGCTTACACTATCAACACTGAAATGAATCTGCAGTAGTCGGGTGATACAGGTCAAAGCTCTTTAAGTTGTTTATGTTCATTATTATTATTGTTATGAGAAATTAGGTAGTTTAACACCGTCTCACTGGTTTGCTGTTCATGTGTGTTAAAGAAGGCGTGACTTTGGAGGTACTATGAAGGGGGGGATCTTATGCTTTTAAAGCTTGCTATGACTAGCCTCTCCAAACTTGCCCTACCTTTCAATTGAGTTTAGTCAAATTGTCTGAGGCAGACTATTTTAAGCCACGTCAAACCTTGAGTTCGACTCACACGGTCTCCATTGGCTTCATCCTGCGTTTTCTTTGGATTGCATGAACCTCTGAAAACACTTGAGATTTACTACGACACAGTGGTCTAATGAAAGAGGCCTGTTCACACCACTGGAGCTCCAACATTAAACAGTAAATCTATTCTAAAATATTAAAGTTTGCACGAACAATGAGCTCCAACTCGCCATTGCAACACTGATGGTGAATGAGAGAACAATGAAAATAAATGCCATACGAAAAGTACAATGTACCTGCTGACATGTATAGAAGTGTTTCCCATGTTCTTATCAGTGGTGCTGTTGCTCATTGATTTGAACAAGCCCCCAACTGTAAGCATCAAACTGGGTGTGCTATTATTTTTCTCAGCATCACACTTACAGTTTTCACCTCCTGGACCATAAAACAGGTGGAAGGAAAAAAGTTTCATAGACGCACATTGTAGGAGGGACCAAGTCAGCTTTTCACTTGAACCAGTAAAAAAAACACCTAGCAACCATAGAACACCCTATCACTCTAGCAACCACCTAACAACACCATTCATACCATAGCAAACACAAAGAACCACCCAGAACGTCCTAGCAACCACTCAAAACATCTTAGCAACTTAAAAACAATCATGCACCTACCACCTAGCAACCATCTAGAATACACTTGAAACCACCCAACAATACCCTAGCAAACAAACAGAACCACAGAAAATGTCCTAGCAACTAAAAAAATCTTAGCAACCCCCTAGCAACCATCTAGAATACACTTGAAACCACTCAACAATACCCTAGCAAACAAACAGAACCACAGAAAACGTCCTAGCAACCAAAAACATCTTAGCAACCACCTAGCAACCATCTAGAATACACTTGAAACCACACCAACAATACCCTAGCAAACAAACAGAACCACAGAATTAGTCCTAGTAACCAAAAACATCTCAGAAACCACCTAGCAACCATCTAGAATACACTTGAAACCACCCAACAATACCCTAGCAAACAAACAGAACCACAGAATACGTCCTAGCAACTAAAACCATCTTAGCAACCCCCTAGCAACCATCTAGAATACACTTGAAACCACCCAACAATACCCTAGCAAACAAACAGAACCACAGAAAACGTCCTAGCAACCAAAAACATCTTAGCAACCCCCTAGCAACCATCTAGAATACACTTGAAACCACCCAACAATACCCTAGCAAACAAACAGAACCACAGAATACGTCCTAGCAACTAAAACCATCTTAGCAACCCCCTAGCAACCATCTAGAATACACTTGAAACCACCCAACAATACCCTAGCAAACAAACAGAACCACAGAAAACGTCCTAGCAACCAAAAACATCTTAGCAACCCCCTAGCAACCATCTAGAATACACTTGAAACCACCCAACAATACCCTAGCAAACAAACAGAACCACAGAATACGTCCTAGCAACTAAAACCATCTTAGCAACCCCCTAGCAACCATCTAGAATACACTTGAAACCACCCAACAATACCCTAGCAAACAAACAGAACCACAGAAAACGTCCTAGCAACCAAAAACATCTTAGCAACCCCCTAGCAACCATCTAGAATACACTTGAAACCACCCAACAATACCCTAGCAAACAAACAGAACCACAGAATACGTCCTAGCAACTAAAACCATCTTAGCAACCCCCTAGCAACCATCTTGAATACACTTGAAACCACCCAACAATACCCTAGCAAACAAACAGAACCACAGAAAACGTCCTAGCAACCAAAAACATCTTAGCAACCCCCTAGCAACCATCTTGAATACACTTGAAACCACCCAACAATACCCTAGCAAACAAACAGAACCACAGAAAACGTCCTAGCAACTAAAACCATCTTAGCAACCCCCTAGCAACCATCTAGAATACACTTGAAACCACCCAACAATACCCTAGCAAACAAACAGAACCACAGAATACGTCCTAGCAACTAAAACCATCTTAGCAACCCCCTAGCAACCATCTTGAATACACTTGAAACCACCCAACAATACCCTAGCAAACAAACAGAACCACAGAAAACGTCCTAGCAACCAAAAACATCTTAGCAACCCCCTAACAACCATCTTGAATACACTTGAAACCACCCAACAATACCCTAGCAAACAAACAGAACCACATAATACGTCCTAGCAACCAAAAACATCTTAGCAACCATGCAGAACACCATAGCAACCACCTAGCAACACCCTATCAAGAAACCACCCAATCAACCACACTAACAATGGCTACACGATCACCCAGATCCACACAGAACACCCCAGCAACCACCTAGCGATATTTTCAACAATATTATTGATCTGTCTACATTGACACCATCAGAAATGTATAGATATATTAACTAAATTAATAAAAAAAAATTGAAAAAAAACCAAACATCACTGATGATCTTACTTAAGCTGGTCAATGACACTATTCTCTTCTAGATCTGCTGTACAGCCGAAACAAACGTTGTTGCATTATTTTCCTGTTATCTCTGTGAAGCTGCTTTGAAACAATCTGTACAGTACAAAGCGCTATAAATAAAGGTGACTTGACTTAGCAACATTCTAGCAACCACTCAGAACACCCTCGCACTCACAGTAAAAACTAGTTTTATATACGCAGTTTCTGCAGCGTTGTAATTATCACAGGCACACACACACACACTCACCAATGCGATCTTGCAGACGTTCTGGCAGGCGAGTGCTGGTGCGGGGGCTCTGGGTGGAGACGAGTGTGTGTGTGTGTGTGTTGGCGTCAGTGGCAGCGGGTGAGAGAGGTGTACAGGAGGGCACTGGGGCAGTCGGCGGAGACCATGAGACGGGACCACAGATCCCACCGTCTGGAGAGGAGACTGAGGCTAGAGAGAGAGAGAGAACACACTTCACAACGGATTCATGATGTCACACATGCATCCAATAATGTTTGGTGTGAACATTCTGTCTAACATCTCCTTTTCTGAGTAAATGAGTAAATGATGACTCATTTTTGGCTGAACTATCCTCTTAAATTATAAAAATGAGTCTCATATGAGCACACACACACACACGCCAGATGAGACAAGAACAAAAGGAGATGATGGACAGAAACTGTGTGTGTGTGTCTGTTTAACCTCACCTTGCCTAACATCAAACAGACCTACATCCGCTATCCTGTAACCATCACACAGATACTGCAGTCGCTCTTAAAGGAACAGGACACCAAAAAACAAGGATCATGTGACACTGACGACTGAAGCTGAAAATTCAGCTTTGATCACAGGAATAAAATACTGTTTACTATATCTTCAAACGGAAAACAGTAAATTTAAAAGGGGTCGTGAACTGGCTTTTTAAATAGTATTATATTGTTGTCTGAGGTCAACTTATGACGTTCGCTTGGTTTTTGCATCAAAATGAATAAGTAGTAGGCTATTTTCTACCCTAGTTTTGAGCCTAGCTCAAAAACGCTCAGTTTTTATGGGCGTCTCGCGCTGAAGACTTGGAAGTAAACGCCCACTGCTGTGAGTGGAGAACCGTTTTGTATATTATAATGAATTTCGACTCACCCGTCAACGCAGCGACTGTCTTCTTCCACAACCAATCACTGCACAATATTTTGTAAACGGCATGAGCTCGATAGCTCGATCCAGTTTGTCATCACGAGGTAGGAATCTATGTTATTTAGCTATGCGTGTAATGCGCGAATCGGTGGGCGGGGCTAAACCGGCTGTGTTGAAGTAGGCGTTGATCTTCTTCTGCGGGGGTGATGTTTTATCCTCTTTGATGTCATAGTTCCCCGAGTCGTTTGCTGAGCCTGGCGTCAATAAAAGCTTTTATTGGACTAACAAGGACGTTTTCAGTTTCTGAAACTTACAGGATATTCTTATAATATGATGACCTCTTAGATGTCAAAAGCTCAAGGAAAAAATTGATTTCTCAGTTCATGACCCTTTAAACGAATAATATTTCACAATTTTTTTTAAATTTTTTTACTGTATTTCTGATCAGAAATGCTGCCTTAAAGGAGTAGTTCACTTTTAAAAAAAAAAACCTTTTGTCATCCAAGATGTCCATGTCTTTCTTTCTTCAGTCGAAAAGAAATTAAGGTTTTTGATGAAAACATTCCAGGATTTTCTCCATATAATGGACTTCATTGGGAACCAAATGGTTCAAGGTCCAAATGAGAGTTTCAGCGCAGCTTCAAAGGGCTTTAAACGATTCCAGACGATAAATAAGGGTCTTATCAAGCGAAACGATCACTCATTTAAAAAATAAATAAAAAAGTTTACGTTTTATAAGCACAAATGCCTTGCTCTGTTCTGTGCGACTCTCTTGTTCGAACTCGTTCATCCAAATGAACCAAATGATTCGAAAAAAGATTTGTTCATTTTGATGAACGAGTTCGAACAGGAGAGTCACGAACGCTCATCACAGAAGAGCAAGGCGAGCATTTGAGCTTATAAAACTTAAAAAATTTTATTTATTTTTTAAACAGCTTCATCGTCTGGAATCGTTTAAAGCCCTTTGAAGCTGCACTGAAACTCTCATTTGGATCTTGAACCGTTTGGTTCCCAATGAAGTCCATTATATGGAGAAAAATCCTGGAATGTTTTCATCAAAAACCTTAATTTCTTTTCGACTGAAGAAATAAAGACATGGACATCTTGGATGACACGGAGGTGAGTAAATTATCAGCAAAAGTTTTTTTTAAAAGTGAACTACTACTTAATGTGCATTTGAGACATTAAAAAACCTCACTGACCCCAAACGTTTGAACACACTCGCAGCACAGGGCATCCGCTGCACCAGGGTCAGTCGTGGCACTTTACACATCCTCTAATCACAGATCTCAACAACAGCCCTGAGATCAAAATTGCATCTACAATCCATCTGGCTGACAGGCGTCTTTACTGATTTCACAACAATTTGTGAATTGCTGTATCGAGCATGTGTGGTCTGACAGCTAAAGAGCCGGTTTCAAACGCTGAACGCTCAATTCATCTTTGCTGTGCTTTTTGTTAAACAAACCTCTGGAGCTTGAAATGAGTGTCAATTGTCAGTATATGGATGACATATGCATATCCCTCGATCTCTCTCTGTGTGTGAGTATGTATACGTGTGTGCATGTATATGTATGATATATGCGTATATGATATATGAGTGAGGAGGGAGGAGAGCAGGGAGGTACACACACACCTTATATATGCTGGCACTTTGTGGTAAAGCTGTAGTCTGACGTTGAGGAGACGCTCTGTACATCGAGTGTGTTTGAGGGCCAGTGTGTGTGTGAGCTGGACTGTTCAGCCTGTTGGGTCCCACAGACCTGCAGCAAAGTAAAAACAGAAATAAGAAAGAAATAAAGATGTATTTCCGACAGAGAAACAAGGGCGCCGCCATCAGTATTGTCTTTAAACTTCTGTTTTTGCGGTCGCTCTGTATATCTCAATGGCATCGCTGTCCAGGAGTAAGTGGATTTACTTATGCAAAGTTAACGAAAGTTATCATGAGGATTGTAATGTTTAAAGCAGATGTCTTAACAAATGTCAGTCGACCGGGAAAATTTTAAAACGAGCCGTTCATTCATTCATAAATAGGCAAGATCACTGTGAAAAGACAGGAAGACAAAAGACAACGAGCGCAGAGCTGAAAAGGGGCGGGGCTACATAAGGTCTATAGAGAGCTCTAAGCCCCTCCCCTCCGCTTCCAGCTTTCGTAAAAATATGTATGGTAGTCAATGGCCAGAGACTTTATTCAGTCTGAACTGTGCCCTGAATTACACGTATGATGTTTGTCAATTTCAAAGATAATTCTGAAAGTCAAGAAAGTCGCAGTTTGTCATAAAACAGAAGAGTAACATTTAGTTTTACGTGAAAATCACTCAATGAACTACATCTCCCGAGAAGCGAAACAACGAGCGAGAGCCGCTGCTCGTGTGGAATAAAACACTCGTAACGTTACGATTATAACGCAAGACTATAGAAACGTAAGCTTCAGTAAAGTTAGCTTCATTCATTGAGAGAAAATTGCGCCTTTGGGGTTTGTAGTCTTTGTGATTACGTATTTTCACTTAATTTGTCTTATACCTCAACAATTTTACATCAAACTACGACTTTCTTGACTTTAAAAAATGTATCTTTTTAATTGACAGACATCATGTGTAATTCAGGGCACAATTCAAACGAGATCATTATATTTTTAATAATAATATTAATATTTTTCCGAAATAAGGTCCCATGATCGTGGTCGACCGGAAAAGGAGGGACTTAGGCTCTTTATATACAAACCTAGTGTTTTAAAGAACACATTATGCCAAAAACATTCTATAAGGAGTGATTGTATAATACTTTGATATTAATGGGTTGTTGTTTTTTTCTAGTGATAAAAAAACAATATGCGTATGAACCTTTTTTTTTTATTTTTTTTAAGAGTGACAAGTTGTGCATTATTGTAACATTAACAAGGTGAAGCCATTCCCAGACAGCAAAATGGAAATTTGGATGTTTATGGCATTGCAAATTAATCATGTGCATGTCAGTGCATATTCAGAATTTGTGAACTTTAAAATAACGTCATAATCTATGGCAGTACACAGAGTTTAGCCAATCACAATGCAACTCATTTGCATATAGAAATCTCGATGATAGAGTAGCAGAAACAGGGTCAGAAAATGGTCTTGAAAAACAAATTTATGGGTCACACACTATTTTGATAGTCCACTTTTGTGATTCTACTAATTATAAGTAACTTTGCAGCTACATGTCAACTAACTCTGATTAAAGTATTAATAGACTGTTAGGGGTTCACTCTCAGAAAAAAAGGTACAAAAGTTGTCACTGGGGCTGTACCTTTTCAAAAGGTAAACTTTTGTCCATTTCATGAGCTAATAAGTACATTTTAGGTGTTAATATGTACATTTTGGGTGCTAATATGTAAATTTTAAGTGTTGATATGTACATTTTAGGTGCTAATATGTCCATTTCAGGATATGTCAATTTCATGAGCTAATATGTCCATTTTAGGTGCTAATACTGTATGTATTTTAGTTGCTAATATGTACATTTTAGGTGTTAATATGTCAATTTCATGAGCTAATATGTCCTTTTTTAGGTGGTAGTATGTCTTTTAGGTGCTAATATATACATTTAGGTGTTAATATGTACATTTTAGTTGCTAATATCATATTTTAGGTGTTAATATATCAATTTCATGAGCTAATATGTCCTTTTTAGGTGGTAATATGTATTTTAGGTACTAATATGTACATTTTAGATGTTAATATGCACATTTTAGTTGCTAATATGTACATTTTAGGTGCTAATATGTCAATTGCATGAGCTAATATGTCCTTTTTAGGTGGTAGTATGTCTATTTTAGGTGCTAATATATAAATTTAGGTGGTAATATGCCCATTTTAGGTGCTAATATGTACCACTAAGGTACCAATATGCAGGCTTTGGGTACAAAAGTGTACCTTTTGAAGAGGTACAGCCCCAGTGACAGCTTTTGTACCTTTTTTTCTGAGAGTGTTTGGTAGGTTTAGTAGAATAAGTTGACATGTAGTTGCGAAGTTACTTATAATTAGTACAATGCCTAAAGTGGACCAACAAAATAAAGTGTTAACGTGGACTTCAACGGGAATAAAACAAAATACTGCTATATCCTTTTTTATTTTAGCATGGGTAATGGTTTATTTGAGCTGTGCGGGTTTTTTACCTCAGTTTTTCGATGGTGTTCTTCTTATTGCTGAAGAACAGACTGAGCAGAGTTTTCCTCTTAATGCACGCGATTATACCAACACACAGCAGACACAGAAACGCCACCAGGATTCCCACCGTCACACTGCTGCTGTCTGCACGCACACACACACACACACACACACATCTGTGAAGTGAACAGACACTGTTGAAGAGCAAGACAACACTCACACACACATGTTTAATACCTGTCGGTCTCATCGGGCCGCTGTCCATGCTTCCTCCGAATCCAGCTTTATCACAGAACGGAGGAGCCCATAGAGCCTCACAGTGACAGTTCTTATTATTATTACACACCTGCGCATGAGACAATAGCACAGCAGTCACATCACACCTGTATTAATACGCAGATCCATCTACTTTACATTACAGAAAAAATAAAGAGCATAGAGTTAGTTAACAGATATAAGAACACCTACCGATGTAAATAAGAGAAACATATAGTTTCAAGGATTACACTATACAGATTGACTATCATTTATTCTTGTTTAGAAAGAGTATTTATGTAAATATGCAAGTGTTTTTTCAATATTGCCAAAGCTGTAAGAAAATTGTTATTATATCAAAATAAAAAATGAATAAAGGTAAGAATATTCATGTAAATATGCAAGTATTTGTCCATTTCTTTTGCCAAAGCTGTAAAAAAAAGATCAATAAATAAAATAATTATTAAAGATTATATATATAAATATATATATATATATATATATATATATATATATATATATAATTAGGGCTGTCAAACGAATCGCATCCAAAATAAAAGTTTGTGTGTTGTTGTGTGTATAATATATGTGGGTGCACTGTGTATAATTATTTTGTATATATATATATATATATATATATATATATATATAAATACACACACATGCACACATGCATGTATATTTAAGAAAAAAAAAATATTTATATATAAAACATTTATATTTATATATAATATAAATTATATATAAATCTATATACAGTATATATATGAAAATATTTCTTAAATATTTACAAGCATGTGTGTGTATTTATATTATATAAAATAATTATACACAGTGCACCCACATATATTATGTAAACACAAACTTTTATTTTGGATGCAATTAATCGCGATTAATCGTTTGACAGCCCTAATATATATAAAAAATAAGAAACATATTTAAGACTATATTGTCAAAATGCAATTATTTGTCCACTACCTGTTCCAAAGTAGTACGCAAAAATAAAATGTATAAATATATGAAAACCAGTCTTAACTCGCACAGCTATATTTATGGAAATAGCCAATAAAACACTGTACGGGTCAAAATTATCGATTTTTCTTTTATGCCAAAAATCATTAGGATATTAAGTAAAGATCATGATCCAAGAAGATAATTAGATATATCAAAATTGTATTTTTGTAAGTGGACGCAGCACAATCGGCAACAGAAATGAAAAGCTTTAAAGGCGATTTTCTCAATATCTAGATTTTTCCAGATTACAAATACTTGTCTATCGGCCACATTTGATCCTATCCTAACAAACCATATATCAATGGAAACCTTATTTTTTTTATTTATTATTCAGCTTTCAGGTGATGTATAAATCTCAATTTAAAAAAATGGACACATAAGACTGCTTTTGTGGTCCATACATATATATATATATATATATATATATATATATATATATATACAAGTTTGATAAAAAATCACCATTAAAGAAGAAAATTTCAAATGGCATTTAGAGGCTTTTGCATCTGAACTCTTCATATATATATA
Organism: Pimephales promelas; assembly: GCF_016745375.1. Next base: position 1,412,067 of record NW_024121103.1, read on the forward strand.
TATATATATATATATATATATATATATATATAAAATATATGAGAATTTGCAGTTTAAACGTGGTTGATTGTCATTGTAATTGAAGATGAAATATTACCTGGACATATTCTCTTGAACAATTAAATTGCTAAATGTAAAATATAATTCTTTTTGACCAATTTGGGTAGGAACATCTCTTCCTGGTCTATACGTGTGTGTCTGAATGCCACCTCAACATCTAGCAAAGCACTCACACACTTCCTTTCTTCTCCATGTGTTTCTGGTTCTTCTCTCTCGGTGCTGATGAGCTGCAGATGTTGGACATCTTGATCTAATCTGGAGATTCATGAGCTCATTCATTGACGTCCTCTATCTGTTTCTCACTATCTCCCCACAAACATGTAACCTGTTCCCCGGGATGACTGCTTTCATTGTGAGATCTGTTATAATGCTGGAGCTGAAACACATTCGCTCTGTCAGGTTTCGCCCCCCAATATTTACACACATCTCATCTGGACTAGTAATCTAAACATGCTTTTCCTAATTGAATGAAGATTTTCAAAAGCAGGAACTCGTACAGGCAATCTTAATCCATCATGACACATCTGCCAGCATGAGTTCATAAAGCCCAGACCAGCCTGTAGATGTTTTCTTTACATGCACATTATCAAACCGGTCACTGGGTAAAGTGAAAAAGCACCTGTCACACAAACATGAAGATGCAACATGATTTTGTTCCTCAGATTTGTATTGTTGTGACTTAAAGGGATAGTTAACTTTGAAATTAATTTCTGATATGTTTTAGCTTACCTCAAGGTCATCCAAGATGTAGGTGTCTTTGTTTCCACAGTAGTTTCAATTTTTATATTTTTAACAATCGTTCTTGTCTTTCAGTCATATAATGGAGGTCTATGGTCACCACCTCAAAGAGCATGCACAGAGAAGTCAAAATTAAACATGATTTAATGACTCGTAAATGTACGTACACATTGATGGCCTAAGACACGAAACGAGCGGTTTGTGTGAGAAAACGAATAGTATTTATATCGTTATTACCTCTTCTAACCACAGTCACGTCCAAGTGATCTGAGAGCGCGGGCGCTTTGTGGCTGTGGCTACAAGAGGTAAAAAATGATATAAATACTGTTAATTTTCTCACACAAACCGCTCATAAGTACTTACATTTACGAGTCATTAAATCATGTTTAATTTGGACTTCTCTGTGCATGCTCTTTGAGGTGGTGACCATAGACCTCCATTATATGACTGACAGACAAGAACGGTTTGACCTAAAAATATCAAATTTGAAACTACTGTGGAAACAAAGACACCTACATCTTGGATGCCCTTGACGTAAGCTAAAACATATAAAAAATTAATTTCAAAGTGAACTATCCCTTTAATGTGAGGAATATTCCTAACAAGCTCCACAAATTACGCTTATTTGTGATAATAATATAAATGTCTTGCTGCTCTTTAAAAAAAGGCCTCATGCATAGCTCATAAGTGTGTTTCACAGCAGAAACCTGATGAACGGCACTTTGAGCTGGACATAAATGCGGTTATTGAGGCTGATTGATTGACCAATTCAGAGGGACAGTGGGAGACATCGTCTTACAACATAATACATAAAGAGAACGACGTGAAATAAAAAGGTGGCTTTTAGTTGCATTCAAGTCATGTCAGACTCAGAATTACTATAATTACGTTCAGCATAACACAGTTTATTTCTTGAAATCATATTGTGAATAATCAAGACATTTTCAATTCTCTCTCTGGGCCTTTCCATTCAATAATTCACAACAACAACATAATTACTATAATTTAGTGTTTCGAACTTGTAAAAATCGCATCCACATCATAGTCAAACTCATAATTATGAGCAGGGAAGCACATTTTGTCATTAAAGCTCTGACTTTGACCATTGATACATCATGTAAAAACAAAAACGTCAGCAGTTAATGCTAAAAGTGGTTACAGCACGTTCAACATATTTCTGTTCGATATTTCTTCAATATTTATATCTATTATACAATATCTAAAGCAAATCTCAAATTGTATAATTTTGTAATTATATCATCGCTCAGCTCTTTGTATAAAGTTGGATATTATATAAGAACTACATATACAGTATATTCATGTAACGCGATCTCAACTGCTTGTATATCGTCCAAAAATGTAATCCAGATCTATGTGACTAAGGCACGATGATATATTAAGATATTATAAACATTATCATGTTTTTTATGCAAATCTGCTTTGAAACAATGTGTATTGTGAATAGTGCTATACACATAATTTTGACTTGAATCAATGGAGTCGTCATTACTAACCAAGGCCCTCTAACCTCGTTTTGGCATTATCAGTGCATTTTTCAGACTCATTTATGAGGACATTGAGTAATTATGGTAATCCTGGCAAGATTCAGCAAAGATCCGGAAGTATGGGTTTCTTAAGTTGATATGCAAGTCTATGGAGATGAAGCTCTCACGATAAGTTTGATGTTCGCTAACCATTCAGATATATTTCTAAGTGAAACTGTGATGTTGTAAAGGCAGTCAGACGTTGAGATAAAAACTCACCCCATGTCCGCTGCACTTGTCCGAACAGTCGTGAACCCCAAGCACACTGATGTTCTGACACTGTCTGTTTACACACATCTGGAGACGCACAGACGCACTTTATTGAGTGAGGATTGTGTCATCAGCTCAACTCCACACAAACACACTGTCACCCTGAAATGATCTATCCAAACGGAGGAAATGTCACATGCATGCACACATTTACTGGTTTACAACTTCATTTCTGTAATACTGTGATGTCAGGGCAATGTCAGGAATACTTTTCCTTAGTATCATCCCTGATCAGTTATTACAGCTTGCCTTTGCGTGGGATCAAAGACTTCTTTCAGATATATTCTAGAAATGGATTTTAATGTTAACAGATCTAAACTGGGGATTGGGATAAAAATGACACCAAAAATGACAAAAATGCCCAAGATATTTACAAAGCATGATCATCATATAGTTGTTTTGCCATGTGACATTTGACATATCTCATTATACACTATTATTCATGAGTTTTGTATCTCTAATGAGCCTAATTCACATTTTAAATATGATGTTTTGCATTGAAAAGAATGACAAAGAAATTCAGCGCATTTAAAATGATTGTACGAGGTTAATGAATAAGATACAGGTTTTTGAGCTGAACTGTTGCAAAGTTTGCATTGCATGCATACATTCATATTATGGGTAAAAAATAAAATGCTCCTGAATAATCAATTCTACAGAGCAAATATTGTCCCGTAATATATATCCCTTAAAATAATACACCAATGACGATTAATTAAAAACATTCAACCCACTCTAGTCCTGATGTTGTTGATCCACACAGGCCTGACTTGAATAAGCTTGAGTAAAATTAACCCTCTGGGGTTGTTTCAGAGTCACACTCGGGGTGTTCGGGTCCAAATGGACCCAAAGGGCGGGATTCATATTTTTTTAAAAAAAATTATGATTTTTTTTTTTACTCGTTTTTTATATTATTTTTTCTTTTCTTTTTTGGTGTCAAAAATATTTTTTTTTTATAATTAGTATTAATGCAATAATTATGACAAAATTTCCCCCCTTTGAACATAATAGAAAAATATTTAAAAGACATTTTTTTTTTTAAAGCTGTATTTCATTTTAGAGTCAAGCCTAGGCCTCATAAAAGCAATTTTTGAAATGAGATGGATGCCATCTGGTGGACAAACTGAGCATTTTAAAAATGCAAAACACATGTATAATCTGAACTTTTTGGTGTGTTTGTGTATAAAAGTGTGTTTGTGTGTGTGTGTGTCTGTTTTGCACTCTTGATGTTTTATAGATTCACCCCTTCACTGTTGTGTGCTTTTTTTCAAGATCGTGGCTGATTTGTAGATTGTATGCACAAAAAAAACTTAGTATTTTCACATTTTTGCCAATTTCCCATTCATTTTCCATGCGGGTCCATTTGGACCCGAACACCCCAAGTGTGACTATTTTTTTTTACAACCACTTAGACTACTCACATCCTGTCCCCAATTTTTTTGGCTGTTCAAATACCAAATACCAACAAAGTCACCAAATTTCGGACCATTCCAAGGAAGCTGTGATTTTTTAAAAAAAATGTTATTTAAATTCTTCGGGTCCATTTGGGCCGAACAACCCCAGAGGGTTAAAGTATGTTTTTAGCAATGGTCTGATTTGATGAATAAACATCTAGTCATTATATACTCTCTTTACCTTGTTTTCTCCACATTTGGTGCCGGTGAGCACGAGGCCCGGATCCGGCATGTCATCTCCCAGGTACACGTGAGTCCCGCGGCAGAGGATCCGCCCGCCCTCCTGGAGTGGGATGTTGGTTTCTATGGAGACGGCATTGGTGCCGATCACCGGCCGCTTGGCTCCGCCCTGACACTGGATCTTCCCACATTTAGCATCTCTGGAAAACAGCAAGAAACTTTATGAAAGGCAATAGAAGCAGAATATAATTACAGGCAAATTCACTATATCCTTTTTTTTAGTTAAAAAAGGCTTTAATATACAGTCAAACCAAAATTTATTCAGACGCCTTTATTTACATTATCACATTTTTATTCGCTATAGTTCATGATGACGCAACTGTTTATAGAGACGCTATATTGAAAATGGTAATAAAAATATGACAAGAACCACAGAGGATCAAAATGAACGAATCTTTTTTCCGAGTCATTTGGTTCATTCAACGAACAAAATGACTGAATTGACTCGAAAGATTCATTCGTTTTGATGAACGAGTTCGAACAGGAGAGTCACGAATGCGCATCGCAGAACAGAGCAAGGCGAGCATTTGTGCTTATAAAACTTAAACTTTTTTTATGACCGTTCGTTTCGCTTGATAAGACCCGTATTCATCGTCTAGAATCGTTTGAAGCCCTTTGAACAGTTTGCACTGAAACTGTCTTTTGGACCTTGAACCGTTTGGACCCCATTGAAGTCCATTATATGGACAAAAATCCTGGAATGTTTTCAGCAAAAACCTTCATTTCTTTTCGACTGAAGAAAGAAAGACATGGACAATTATCAGCAAAGGTTTTTTTTTAAGCAAACCATGGTCAGGTCAATGTGTCTGAATGACTTTTGGTCCCAAAATCTTTATACTGGTAGTCACTGTATGAAGAATTTTGGGGTGTAATATGTCACAGTTTACTTTATTTTGCAATCCTCACTTACATAAATTATAGTGTCCTGCACCCACTTGTAAAACAATCTCAAAAATGATATCTGGTGTTTGAATGTTTAATTTGATGATATATATATATATATTGCATTTTATATTTAAAAATAGCCTTGTTTTTTCCTAGCTGTCTGAACTGACCGGTGACCCATTTCTGGGTTATGACCCCACAGCTGAGAAGCCCTCATTTAAAATCGTGTACATTTCCATAGCTAACGGATCCCGTGTTATGAATTAGCCAATTTCCCAGACTGACACGTATGGTGTGTTTTCACAGCGCTGAAGTGTAATTCCTCCACAGAGGATCATGGTAATGGGACATACATCTTTGATTCCAATGCAGCCAAAACATGGAGAAATAATGAGGCATCCTCTCCAATGAAGACCAATTACTGCATTCACAGGGCAGTTTCTCACGCAGCCGAGTCCAAAAGAGAGACAGACAGACAGACACACAGACAAAGAGTAGAGCGTGGCTCAGGTCCTTTTGGCCAAAATAAAGAGTCATTAGCGTCTGAAACTCACATACGATGCTCCGTCTGTCCACTTCAGTCATTACAGTAATTACTCCATCGAGGATATGATCCGTGAAGCAGCAATTTGAGCTCAATTAAAACAAAATGTATGACAGGTGTTACCTGCAAATGCAAATTACTGTGACATTTTCAATGGGCTTCTGTTTTCTTCCACTTTTAAGGGCTCGTGTTGTTATTTGTCCGGCTGTGGCGTTTGATTTCTCAGTGGATTTCTCAGTCAATATTAAGAACAGGACGTGCAGGAAAATTATGAGAGAAATACATTTAAACTGTAATTTAAATCTAAAAAAGTCATTTTAAGAGAAAAACACTCTCACTAAATAAACCCTCAGAGGATCTGAAGGCTTTTTTTCATTTTCTGGCGTCCTGAAGTAAACTCACTAAAAGCAACATTCTTCTAAAAATCTGAAATATACAATAAATAATTTAGCAGCAAATCAGCAACAATCTGCTGCAATCAAATAATAATAAAAATGTGGTGATGTCAAATGAAAGAATATGATTTTTTTTTTCAAACCGTAAAGTCTTGGCTTCAAAAAAGCTATTGAACTTTTGTGCCAATATCGGGGCATGTTGTCACACAAAATGAAGCAAGTTTTTACAATGGAATACCTATTATAGGCTAAATCTAAACAATTATGAAACAGCTACAATATAAAAAGCAACATTAATGTAAAAAACAAAGTTCTATTCTGTATATATTTTGTATAATTTCTATAAATAATGTACAATATTCATTAGTTCTATATATATATATAAACTCAAATATTGCTCCAGCAATACTGAACTGAAAGTTGATATTTTCTCCTACCGTGCTTCACATTTGGCAAATGACCCCTTTGCGTCTTTTCCACAGTTTCCGTACGGATCTCCCGCCGAGTTGACTCTTTCGAAGCAGATTCCTGGAGCTGGTTTTGCACCTGCCAAATGCACACACACATTTCTCACAGATAAGAATTGACCTTAACTGTTTTCACACAAATGCAGTTGTGGCTCCTCCAGGCCAGCGGGTGGCGCTATACTCACCCTGTCCCCAGAGTGTGATGCACTGCTGCTCGTGTGTTTGGCAGATGCCGTTGTAACAGTGCCCATCTACACCCTGGCAGGTGTGTCCGTCGTGCAGGTAGACGTTGGCAGGGCAGTGAGGGTCGGTGCCGGTGCAAAACTCCGGCAGATCACAGGAATTACTGGATTCACGGCATGAAGTCCCTGGAGGCTTCAGCTACACAGATAAACACATCGTGATGTATTAAAGCAACACCACGTAACTTTTCCTCTGCGGTCGCCCTACAGGTTTGAAGTGGAATTGTCCATTACCGCTGTCGTAAATAATTGATCCTACCGCATCCCACTGTCGCACGCGCGCTCGCTGTTTATCCAACCCGATCTCACGGGAATTCGTACAAATTTTATGAGGTGGCTAATTCGTAACAATACGTACGACCTCACTCGAACGAATTAGTAAGATTTTTGCTAAATCGTACATATTTTACGAATTGGCCAATTCGCATGAATTCGTTCGAATTACCTACCCCTGACCCCGGCCCTAAACCTACCCATCACGTGGGTTTAGACAAATCGTACGAATTCGTACGAGTGAGGTCGTATGAATTTGCCACTTTTTAATCACTCGTACGAATTGGTCGTGAGATAGCGTTGGTTTATCAGCACCGGCTTTGTAATGAACGATGTCCACAGACAAGGTAGAGTATGTTGCATGATTTTATGAAAGTATGATGTACTGTATTGTGACATCAGAAACGAAGAAAATACAAAATAATGACTATTGTAATGCTTGACGTAAAACAAGTCAAATTTATAGTTTTCTTATGTCTCATTAGAACTACAGAAGCACGACCCGATCTGGCAATCTTACATAGAGTGGATATTGGGGGGTGTAAGGGTACATGTATTTGTATTGAACCGTTTCGGTTCGAGGCTTCCGGTTCGGTACGCATACAAACCGAACGATTGCTTGGACCATTTTTCCTGCCGGCAAAATTCGTGCTGACGCGGCCAACACAACGTTGCGCAACATCAAATCGCAAGCGTAATGAAAACAGAACGAAACTACTCGTTATGTGCTTCATGGATCGTTTATCAGTTCGGACCAGCAACATCTGTGAAGCGCGAGCCGTTCTCGATCAAGCAACACTGTTATTACACAGCGCTAAGAGATCCGGTAAAGAAAACATTTGAATTCGCCACTGAGGTAATAACATCGCTGCGAGATCTAGTGAGATGCATTCACATTTCTCCGTTATTAACCGTAGATCTCTATTAGATCAAACAGCGCTGTCATGGAAACCAGGAGAAACATTGTGCCGTGAATGAACTAGTAATACTTTCGTCCACAGACCAGCAACATTCACCATGGATTTGATATAGTAACACTAACTGGAACCAGTTTGGCTGGAATGGTGAAATGCTTTCAAGTACTTCACACATCTTTTTCCAGCACTTCAAAATTCAAATATTATATAAATAAATATTTAAATGTTATTTTTAATGTGATGACCAAAACATTATTTGTTCATCCTTCAAAGAAGACCCCCATTTATAAACCTGAAAGTTTCAAGATCTAGGAAAACTCACACTTATTTAAAAATATTTTTTCTTTAAACAAATGGGAAATTTCTCTGGCATTTCTTTCTTTTTGCTGTATCGAAAACGTACCGAACCGTGACTTTAAAACCGAGGTACGTACCGAACCGTGATTTTTGTGTACCGTTACACCCCTAGCAGATATAGGACCGCAAAGCGAATCCAGAAGTGCCTTTCATCCAGTTACGACTTAAAGGTGCATTGCACAAGTCTCTGAGTTTTTGCAGAACTACGCGCCCTCTGGCGACAAGCGAAACTGCAACCAGAGGTGTGCACTCTCACGGACCACACACACGCTTGCACGAGCCGTTCATAACCAAAGGAGCATCAGCCGCACAAATCTTTTGTTACAGTCAAAATGTCTTCAGAGGTAATAAAGTTATAAATCTGCAAGTCATTTTATATAAATAAAAGGAAAGACGTTTGAGGAAATTACACACTTTACACACGAATTTACACACGAATACACAAACCTGATTATAGAGGCCATCGCAGTGATCAGAGAAGGGCTCATTCAGCCCATCAAGCGATCGTTAAAGCATGTATGGGTTAGAAAAACGGCTATTTTAACATGAAATGTTGCGCAATGCACCTTTAACGAACCACTGAAACAATTTTGGAAACATTAGGTAAACAATCTTACTTAGCGTTGCTTTAAGGCAACATGAAATTGACTGTTTACTTTAATACTTTAATCTCAAATTCTTAATGTTCTTGGCCTTATTGTGAATGATTCATCGGTGCATGAAAATCAGTGTTGGACTTTTATTTACTTATTTTGTAAAATAAGTTCAACAAATAAGGTGAATTATGATGGATGTCACGAGTCACCTGACAGTTTTCACAGCACTGTCCATGCGCACACACAGCCTCCTCCTTCAGTGTGCATGTGCTGGCATTACAGCAGGGGTTCAGACACTCCTACAGACACACACATAGAGAAAAACAAATGTTTTCAACATTGATAATAATCAGAAATGTAACTTTAGCAGAAAAATCATCACATTAGACTGATTTCTGAAGGATCATGTGACACTGAAGACTGCGAACATTCAGTTTTGATCACAGGAATAAATGACAGTTTAAAATATATAAACATAATAAAGTTTCAAATTGTAATATTTCACAATATTACTGTTTTTACTGCATTTTGATTAACTGAAAGCGGCCTTAGTGAGCAGATTTCATGAAACATAAAATAAAATCTTACTGATTACAAACTTTTTTAAGGTTTTGTACATACTTTACTATTTCCCCATCAGTATATATACTATATATATATATATATATATATATATATATATATATATATTTATATAAAAATCGCAAGTCACTTGCTAGGATGTTGGATCATTTACAAAAACAAAACTGAGTAAAAAAAAGCTGAGAAAATAGAAGACTACAACATGCAAAAGCAATGCTTTCATTATCTTTTATTGTATGTTTCTGCTTCTTCTTCGCCTGTGTTTTGATCCAGAGGTTCCCCACTCTTTCAGAAGATAGCGCCCTCTAAAGTCTAACAGTGAAAATTACATCCAAATTTATATAGTATGAATTAATAGCCTGGATGCCAGCCCGAACTCCGCCCACAACATTTTTTGACCGGGAAGTTCGATCTGGACTCAATCGATTGTGGAGAAATTATGATCAGTCAAAAAACGAATGGGCCAATCAAATTGCCAGGGCGGGCTTTATACGATGATGGACAGATGATCTACAAGGACGTAATCATCATGTTATCAAAGAGCGCTTAACTGGTTTCCCTCAGAGATGAGATGATGTATAGATTCCGCTGTTGAGTCCGTTGTGAAATAAATCGACAGCGCATTAATTTTAATAGACGAACAGGCAACTGCAATCAAGGCATTTGTCGATCGGAAAGATGTTTTGCCGTCTTTCCTACATGATTCGGCAAAAGTGTAACTTATCAGCAAGAAGAAGATGAGACGTAATGAAAAGCCAGTGGTTGTTGTGGTTTCTCCTTTGGTCGCACTCATGGAGGACCAAGTAAAAGAAGCAACACTCGTTATTTAACTTCTAAAATAAGTAAGTTCTATAGTTGAAAGCTGTATGCAAAGTAGTTGACTTACTGCGTTGCTCTGATTGGTTGTAGGTTTACCGACTATCCAATTGAGTGCTGAGTTTGTTTTTTTCCTGGTTCGGTTCAGACACGCCTCATAATCACAGCCCTACGGTACGGTCTCATACTTATATTCTGACTAGAATACGAGTATGACGAAGTCAGGCTAATGAATTAATGTAATGTTGACGTTATACATTCACCATGTTGTCATTATGTGACCAACCATGACAGAGATCGATTAGAACAGAAATGATTTTGCACAATCAAATCAATTTAACCAAACTGACAATGTTTTGATAGCTTTATACCTTGACAGCATCCTAGGCCAGTTTTTCTGGCCATAAACTACTATCTTTTCTATTTTTAGTTTGATGAAGCTGCTTTGAAACAATCTGTAAAGTATAAAGCACCATAAAAATAAATGTGACTTGACTAGATTGGGCACCAAAGGTGTGACAAAGGTGATTGGGTGATAAAGGTATTTCTAATTGAAACATGACCCAAGTACATTTCCATATGTGTGCAAGACATTTTAAAGTACTTAAATCATTTCCCAGATGCTTCTTTCTGACTACGTGGAAATTCATGAGACATAAATCTAACACGAGCATTGTTGACGGATGCACACACACAGAACATTGTTATGTCTTTGCTATGCTATATTGCACTGCCAGCAACGTTTCGGCAAAGACATCAATGAACAGATTTAAACCTCCAGGAAAAACCTGAAGCGCTCCGACACAAACACAGGCTTTTCTCTGCGGTCCGGCGTGACAGATGTGTCTTATTCCCAAACCACATCTTGAGCTTCTTCTCACAGCACGCTTGCAGAAAACACTACACTCTTAGAAGAAATGGTTCTATTTAGTTCCATCCCCCGCTTCATATATGGAACTTCTATATAGAACCATTTTTTTGGTAAAAGGTTCTATTGGCCAAGTATGGAACCCCAGGGTTCTATATAGAACCCAGAGGAACCCTTTTTTAAGAGTGTATAGAACCCTTTAGGGGTTCCAAATATGTAGCGCTGATAGAACCTTTTAAGATTCTATATAGAACCTTTTCTTCTAAGAGTGTACGCTGCAGAAACTGTTTATTTCACGACTGCTAATGATGCACGACTCACTGGAGAGCGTGAAACTGTGCGGCACTTGTGGGAAACATGTAAACGTCTGAATGAATTATGCTTTTAAACACAAAGGCTCTCATGTACCTCCACATCTCCGCAATCACACTGCTCTCCCTCCTCGACGTATCCGTTTCCACATTTCTGGCCTCCGTAGAGCACTTTCACCTCCGGCATGTTGAACAAACACATGCCCACGCCTTTCTCCAAGCTCGCGGCGAGATCCTTCTTACTGCATGTACTGAAGACTGTGGGGAACGGGTACCTGAAAGAAGAAATACCACCTCAGAGATGATTGGAAAGAAAACTGACTGTTCGATCTTGTGACATTCAACATATGCACAAATGAATGGACCAATCAGCTAGTAGAACTCGTGCCAAGGAAATGACATCAAGTCCCAGAGGAAAAAAAAAACAGCAAGAGATAAGAGATATTTATGAGTACTGGGCCTGTAAAAAAAATCACACTGACTGCATTCACCAGCTTCTCTGAGCTGTAAATTGGAGACAGCGGGAAGTGTGTGTGTGCGTACTAACACTTCATATTACACATGGGCTAGTTTAGATACATTTGGACTGAATTATCCAACAAACCAAGATTCTAATGGACTGGTTTGTGTTCATTTTGTGTACGCAAATATCACTGTTACAACATAGAAACAAACAAACTACAAAACAAAATGTTGCCTGGTCTGATGAGTCTGGATTTCTGTTGAGACATTCAGATGGTAGAGTCAGAATTTGGCGTAAACAGAATGAGAACATGGATCCATCATGTCTTGTTACCACTGTGCAGGCTGGTGGTGGTGGTGTAATGGTGTGGGGGATGTTTTCTTGGCACACTTTAGGCCCCTTAGTGCCAATTGGGCATCGTTTAAATGCCACGGCCTACCTGAGCATTGTTTCTGACCAAGTCCATCCCTTTATGGCCACCGTGTATATCCATCAGGATAATGCACCATGTCACAAAGCTGGAATCATTTCAAACTGGTTTCTTGAACATGACAATGAGTTGACTGTACTAAAATGGCCGCCACAGTCACCAGATCTCAACCCAATAGAGCATCTTTGGGATGTGGTGGAACGGGAGCTTCGTGCCCTGGATGTGCATCCCACAAATCTCCATCAACTGCAAGATGCTATCCTATCAATATGGGCCAACATTTCTAAAGAATGCTTTCAGCACCTTGTTGAATCAATGCCACGTAGAATTAAAGAGGGTCAAACACAGTATTAGTATGGTGTTCCTAATAATCCTTTAGGTGAATGTATGTCACACCACGTCGCATTGCTAGAATCTGCAAACGGCTTATTCTGAGACACTGCTTATTATGTATGGGGATTAAAAAAGAGTGGGTGGAGTCAAATGCTATGTAAAAGGTAAATTTTGCATAAAATTGCTTTAACTCTACAATAAGTAAATAGAAGTCTGTTTGCACAAGACACACAACATTGGGTAACACTAACAGAAACACTTCCATGGATGGTGTTGATGATTTCACTCCAATTACACACACACACACACACACACACATTACAAAAATGTTCCACAAATCCTCTCAGAATATCAATGCACCCCTGCGGAGCATAACAAAATATTTAGCCGCAGCGTCTACACGATGAAATCTCGAGTTTACAAACAACTCAACTCACAGCCAGAGACTCTGGGAGAAATTACAACCCTCGTATCTGACTGACAGCGACGCGAGAGCTCCCGGCGAGAAGCATATGGCGCATATTATGATACTGGACTGATGAGCTCATGATGGTGGAAACCATCTGTGATCAGTGAGGGTCTTTAGGAAGATTTAGTAATGGTGATTGCAGGATCTGAACTGAATCATTGCAGTCGGCCGGTTTCATTAACGCACCGAATAACATCGATAAACATCCTGACGGATTAAATCAGTTGGATTGATTGAGATATAACATTTGCTGTTGAACTGGAGGTTGAGTATTAACCACTCAGACACAATCTGGATGTTCTTACATCCTTATTATTAGTATGACCAATGGTCACTAGGGATGGCTGACGCGAAACAGACGTTCCCGAAGCGCATATGATTCGAAACACTGATCCGAAGCGTGATTCAAAACACCCACATCACGTGACTTTGGCTAAATGAAGCTTCTAAGTGTTTCATCAGGTGCAGTGCTCCACCGAATCAGGGTTTCATTGGTAGGTCGGTCGGGAAAGATTACACAATCACACAATATAAAAGTCAAGTCAACCCATTTTGTTGTATGGTTTTGAGGTAGTGGATTTTTGGTGATATAGTGACATTTATAGTGCGATTTGTTTAGTTATATTTAGGCTTTAAATTTACACATTGACTGAGAGACAGACATTGTACATAGTGACACATTAATAGATGCATAGATAGGAATATAAACAGACAGATAGATTAATAGATACTGCAATAGATGGCCTATATATGAAGAGTTCAGATGCAAAAGCCTCTAAGTGCCATTTGAAATTTTCTTCTTTAATGATGATTTTTATCAAACTTGTATATTTAAGTTCAGTAATTTCGCTTAAATAACAATTAATAGGTAATTATCATTGCCATTTAAGTGAAATCACTGAACTTAAATATACAAGCTTGATAAAAATTATCATTAAAGAAGAAAATTTCAAATGGCATTTAGAGGCTTTTATCTGAACTTTTCAAATATGACTAGTTATGTATGTTTGCACACACACGTATATGTGAAGACTTCAGATCCAAAAGCCTCTAAGTGCCACCTGAAAATTTCTTGAAAGATCATTTTTATCAAGGTTGAATGTTTATATTCAGTTATTTCACTTTAATAGCAATGAAAATAACCTATTAATTCTCATTCAAGTGAAATTACTGAACCTAAATATACGAGCTTGATTAAAATGCTCATTTTAGAAGAAAATTTCAGATGGCACTTATTAGGGAAGTCTAGCAATTCATTCTCGGTTGTAAAACCTGCAAATTATCACTAATTTGAGTTACATTTCTGGAGACAAAAAAAGCACGTGGCACAACACTATAGGATGACGTGAGTGGTTGCCAGGGCATTGTTCTGCGTTTCCTTTCTCCGGTGTGACTTTTATACAGGTTTGCAATGAACAAATCATTTCTCTTTAAACTGAACCTTTAACAAGTGTTTCATAAATCCAGTTTCCAAGCATCACACAAAGAGCTGGGCACCGTCTACCTCCAACTTCCACAGATCCACAGCTTATCTTTTCAGTACGGACCAGCATTCGCTTCAGAATCCAGTTGGCTTTGCCGTGGCCGTTCGTAAAGTGTGGAAGAGACGAGTGATGTTCGCTTCATTCCTGGCACCCTTACTAAGACCACGGGGCAAACGCGCGCACGGAAATCTGGCAAGCATCGTCCCCCCCGCTCGCTGGACCAACTGTACCCACGACGCCCCGTGCCAGGGTGGCATAAGCCTGCGGGAGGATGAGAGATAAGCAGATGCTTCCTCTTGCCTCCTGATGCCAACCCAGAGATCAGCGCTCAGAGATAAGCCTCAGTGACTCGAGTGTGTCTAAGCTCTCAAAACACCTCCTCTGGATTGGGCTCAACAGGAGGTGGCAGTAATAGCAGTGCCACGGGCACAGAGATCTCACTGTGAGTGGGGTTTGCTCTCTGTGAGGGTATGAGGACTCGAGAAACAGGAATAAATATAGCAGCGTTAGGAGCCACAGAACCTGTGTGTGTGTGTTTGTGTGTGTGTGTGTGTATGTGGGCACAATGGAGATGAAGAGAGACTCGTCTACCAGAGTCCTTCTGTTACAGTTTATCACATACAGTGATTTTTAAAGGGATAGCTCACCTAAAAATGGTCATTTACTCACCTTCATGTCATTCTGAACCTGCATGACTTTTTTTGCTGATCACAAACGATATTTTGAAGGATGTTGAAGCCCAAAAAATTGATGCATGACATGAGGCTGAATAAATGATTGTCATTTCTCTTTAAAACAGCACTATGCAGTTTTTTTTTTTACCTTAACTGAATAGCTTCGGAGTTATTGCAATGCGAGGGCTTGGAGCCAGAGGGGCGTAAGTGGCATTTTGGGGCGAATATGAGTTCTTTATATCAAAATAAAGGTCTCGATGAGCTCTATCCAATGGTGCGATCTGAGATCAAACTGTATTGAATAAAGAACAAAAAGGCGTATCTGACGTATTTGACTTCTTGTTTTTTTGAAAATGTTTTAAAACATGTTCATTGTGTTAATATGCCATACATTTTTTACTTAACCCTCCTATTATCATTGGGGTCAATTTAACCCCATTCAATGTTTAACATCTGTAAAAACATAATTTTATATATATTTTTTGCTTCAAATTTAATGACTTTTCCTAATTTAATGGGAACAACTCTGTAAACATAAAATTAACCTGCTAATATTTTTTCAAAGTCCTGTACAAATTTTGTAGCATCGGTGTTCCTTGGGGTCAATTTGACCCCAGGCTCTTTTAGTTGTATAATAAAACAGAAGAAATATTAAAATTTCACACACATTTGTTTTGGTTGTTATATTGAGGTCATTATAACATGTTATAATTTGAATGTATAATGTTCATTGTAATTTTACATATTCAATATCATTTTCAAAAAAACGTCCCTCTGTTTTAGGGCTCTAACCAAACAGAACCATATCGGTAGTATTGCGAGAACTACTAGTCGTTCACATGACATGTGACATAATTCTCAAGATAACTAATAATTCTTTCCTGTGTATTTGGGAGGGGAAAACATGATTTTTTGTGAGAACTTTGATGTTTCCCGTGCCACGGGGGAGGAGAAAACATAATTTTTGAGAGATTGACCCCAAACATAACGCGTGTTACTATCCTTTATAAAATAAATAGTTTTTCTTTCCAAATGTTATTACAAAAATCTATACTTAGAAATATTATAAAACAAATAAAACACCAGATGTATTTGTACTTTTCCAATTTTAGGTCAAATCAGTAAGATTTTATGTTGATTTGTAAATTTGTCCATAGTCGGGCAATGGGTATTCTGGATGTATAAGGGGTTAGGTGGGGTTAGGTGGGGTTAGGTGGGGTGGGGGTGGGTGTTGGGTGGATGTCAACTTAAAATGTTACTTAAGTAGTCAACAAAGACATAAATTAACTGAGACAAACCTTTGTACAAAAAAATAAACATATTGTGGAGATTTAAATTACTGGGGTCAAATTGACCCCAGAGGGTAAAAAGTGTTATCAGATTTGAGGGTAACAGGAGGGTTAAATACTCATTTCATGTAAGTATGCCTGTGGTTGCAATGTCTGTGGTTTAAGGTTAATAATACAGGTGATTGAAGTGTGGTCAAAATTTTGTTTTGTCTCTCCTGTAAAGTTTGTTAAAAGCCACTTACGCCCTTCTGGCTCCAAGCCCTCGAATGGTTATATGACTATTTTCGGGTTGAATGTTGGGCGTCCAAAAGGGAAATCCTGCATAGTGCTGCTTTAAAGTACGTATCTGTGAAAGCTAATCCATCCACTTTATTTTTCTCATCCATCTGAAATAATAAGTTAAATGATTTAAAAACTTTTGAATATGCCAAAACCTTGCTTCTAACCACAATTTATTAAAATTAACTTTATTAAAATTATTTACTAAAATTAACTGAAATTCTCACCCATTCGAATTGAGAATGTCATTTAAATTCCAATTCAGTTCAAATTCACATTAAAGGTGCATTGCGCAAGTCTTTGAGTTTTTTTTTGCAGAACTCAAAGCGGAACTGCAACCAGAGGGACCACACACACGCTTAAACAAGCTGTTCATAACCAAAGGAGCATCAGCCGCACAAATCTTTTGTCACATTCAAAATGTCTTCAGAGGTAATAAAGTTATAAATCTGCGAGTCATTTTAAATAAATGAAAGGAAAGACGTTTGAGGAAATTACACACTTATGTGAAACGGGGTAGTAGAAAACGTTGTTTTTTGTTTCCATCTATCTCCATGTTGAACTGTTGTATGTGTTTACTGTATACTGGTTATTATGGAAACACGTTCATGAACAATATACGTTATTGAAACATGAAATGTTGCGCAACGCACCTTTAAAAATGATGCTGGTGCCTTGAGCTGTCAATCTCTTCAGAATAAGTCTCCAACCACACATTGTGCAAATACAGTCTGGCTACTTGAGATTAGATTCATCAAACCTGAAGCTGCTTCAGATCTCAGTGGGATTTTTCTCCACTCATGTCTTAATTAATGCAATTATATAGATGTGAAGCTCCAAAACGAGCACCTGCTGTGATGTTAAATTCATTTACGCTTTGATCTATGAAAGCTCTCTGAGAGGAGGCACAGACTAATGTGCAGTAATGGAACAATATCCATCTTTAATTGTTCGAGTCCAGACTCTCATTTGTATAAGGTGCTGAAGGTGGAACAAAACTGACACATAAGTTTCTCTCTTTCTCCTTCTGGATGAGATCTGGTTTTCTCATCTGGTCATCGTGACCAGGTTCTTCATGACACGTCTTTATGAGCACATAATCAGGCGTTTATCATGGGCGCAGTCCAGGTCACACACACAGGACACGGTCCAGCTAAAACACTCGTGCAGATGAACTGATACACACTAGAGAATGCTGGGATTGAGTTCAACCATCTGCCTCCTGAGAGAATGTAACATGGCCTGCAAATGTGTGATTTACTTCCCCAGAATTAAACAAGACAACTGCTATTACAGACTCAAAAGTGAAATCCCACACATTACGCGTCTCTGCTACCTGACGGATCCCACTGAGACTGGTCTCGTGAGAAATCACACCAGTTTCTATAACAGCACTGACACTGCTTGTCAATCACGGCACATGTTCATTCCTGACCCCATTTAGCCTCTTTTGTGCTCCAGTTCTTGTCACTCTTTGCTATTTCTGTCTAATGAAAAGTCAGAAGTTCAACAATAAAGTTAGGCACTATTTATCTTTTTGTTTGTTTCACACGTGTGCTTGAAGATGCCTGATGTTTATTTGCTGATTTAGATGCTTTATTACCAGTATAATATAATATAATGTAATGTAACATAATAAAAAATAATGTAATGTAATATAATTTAATATAAAATAATGTAATGTAATATAACGTAACATACATAACGTAATGTAATGTAATATAATAAAGAATCCCTGCTACAATACAGAGGATAAACGGTTTAGAAAAATTGATTAATAGATAATATAACATAACATAATATAATATAAAGAATCCCTGCTACTATACAGAGATAAACGGTTATAATATAATATAATATAATATAATATAATATAATATAATATAATATAATATAATATAATATAATATAATATAATATAATATAATATAATATAATATAATATAATATAATATAATATAATATAATTAGGGCTGTCAAACGATTAATCGCATCCAAAATAAAAGTTTGTTTTAACATAATATATGTGGGTGCACTGTGTATAATTAATTTGTATATATATAAATACACCCAAATACATGTATATTTAAGAAAAAAATATTATGTATATGTAAAATATTTATATTTATATATAATATAAATTATATATAAACCTATATTCAGTATATACATGAACATTTTTCTTAAATATATACAAGCATGTGTGTGAATTTATATATATATATATATATATATATATATATATATATATATATAAAATAATTATACACAGTGCACCCACATATATTATGTACACAAACTTTTATTTTGGATGCGATTAATCGTTTGACAGCCCTAAATAATATAATATAATATAATATAATATAATATAATATATATAATATAAATAATATAATATAATATAATATAATATAATATAATATAATATAATATAATATAATATAATATAATATAATATAATATAATATAATATAATATAATATAATAATATAATATAATATAATATAATTCGTCCATTAACAGTAAATATGTATTGCAAAATATGTGTAACACAATTTATTCCTAAAAAAGGGTTAACTTGAAACTTTTGTTTCAAGAATTCAATCAGTATAAACTAAAATTGTCTCCATGTTTTGTGCGGATGCATTTAATTTCATGTGTTTTGAGTTCAGGACATCTGCCCATAAAACCAGGCGCCCCGTATAACAGCACAACAGATGACAATAAATCAGCACCAAGTTGCACAAGCTCTGATGTTTTTATGAAATAACTATCAGACATGTACCACTGGGGTCAATTGGAAGCATGTGGCTAAAGGCTAATGCCGTCCCGCCGGGTGGGGTGTTGAAGCCTGCTGTTGTGCAGATGACCAAATGAGCTCATTATAG
Source organism: Pimephales promelas (assembly GCF_016745375.1). The sequence continues at coordinate 1,431,935 of NW_024121103.1, forward strand.
AGTAATGAGGCAGAAATACAGCTAACCTCGAACAGAGTCGTCATGTGCTGGAGATTCTAGGTAACGGAGTAAGAAAACGATTCATGCTCACAATGTCAGCGGATGAGTCATAGGATTTTCTGCTGAACACAAGATATTTTGGGGAACTCTGGTGACTTTTTAATAAAAAAACTTAGACATTAAGCAGACAGTTTACTAATACTTTAATGCGAGTTAGTTGCAAGAAGTTGCAAACTATAGTTAGTTATGTTCAAACGCAATCACCAAAATAAAGTGTTCCCAAGAATTTTAATTTTTTGATTCTAGTAAAACCTGACTTCCTTTAGATGAGTTACAGTATAAGAAAATGTCATTTGAAATATACTTAAAATATTTAAACATTCACCTCTATATGGCACCAAATATATCCATACGTGTAAGAAATATTAATATTAAAATTAATTCACCACAATAAAACATCAAAATATATTCATATTTAAAATATATAATTATATATACTGTATAATAAATAATAATCTATTCTTATTTAAAATGTATATATATATATATATATATATGAAGAGTTCAGATGCAAAAGCCTCTAAATGCCATTTGAAATTTTCTTCTTTAATGATGATTTTTATCAAACTTGTATATTTTATTTCATTAATTTCACTTAAATAACAATTAATAGGCAATTATCATTGCCATTTAAGTGAAATTACTGAACTTAAATATACAAGTTTGATAAAAATCATCATTAAAGAAGAAAATTTCAAATGGCATTTAGAGGCTTTTGCATCTGAACTCTTCATATATATATATATATATATATATATATAAGATGGCACTAAAATATTTAATACTATAACCTTTTTATATTTATTGACTTCTCATTGACTTCCATAGTATATTTTTTTCCCTACTATGAGACCAGAAACTGGTTACTGATATTCTTCTAAATATCAAAAAATCATCTGAAAACATTCGAAAACGGTAAAACCCAATGGTTTAACTCTGGGGGAAAGGTAAAATGAGCCTTTTTCCAAAAAAGGTGGAGTATCCCTTTAAATAGGAATAATACAGGGACTGACTATGTGTCCAGGGTGTTCTCTCGAGACGCTGTGATAGCTGAGCGACCCGAGGATAAGCGGTTTGGAGAATGAATGGGTTGATAATAATATATTAAAAGAAATTCATCATTGCATCAGATATTGTGTCGAAATTAGGACTTTGTAACTCGCAATTGCAAGTTTATATCACAATTCTGAGACAAAAAAATCAGAAATTTGGGATATACACTCGCATTTACCTTTTTAATTCTTTGTGGCTTCTATAGAAGTGCAGAACAGACACTTTCTGACTCCAGGCTCCGCCCACATTAAAACCATCATCACTGTTTACAAACTGCATTATTTTGGTTGCTCTTACCCAGTGGAGGGGGTCATGATACATCCGCCTCGGTCCACAGTCGCTCTGCACCCGCACCCGCGCTCCGGCGTGTCGTGATTCATGCCAAAGTTGTGTCCGAGCTCATGGGCCAAAGTAACCGCAGCGCCGAGGGGGTTATCAGAGTGATCCTAAAACACAGAGAGAGCGAGAAAGTTAACTTCTTTCTCACAATTGAGAGAGTTACTGTAATGTGTAACAATATTGTGTCAATCCCTAAAAAAGTAACTAATTTAGGTTAGTTTTTATGGAAGTTTTTATTAATTTTGTGTAATACTGAATCTTTTTTTGTGCGATGTGAGATTAGTAAACGCTCACATTTAGTCAAGAACTATAATAATCATCATGTTTGCTCCGCGCACACAACACCTCTGTCAACATGGGGAAAGGAGAGCCGTCAGTCAATACAAAGGAAACTCAGTAACATACATTTTTGAAAAAGATCGCCTATTATGTTGCAAATTTATAAGTAATGTTTAGTTATACTTGATGTTGTTACTTGATACTTTCAGTTTTCAGAAATTCAGTTTTTCTCTTCCTGCCACAGAATAATCTTTGCAAAGAATAAAAAAAAAAGTATTATGACTTTATCCCACAACTATTAATTTATTAAGTTTATATCTCAATGCTCTGAGAAAAAAAGTCCGAATTGTGAGATAAAGTCGCAGTTACCTTTTTGTTTTTATTTTTTTCCCTGGTGTAAACATGCATCGATACTGAAAGTGTCAGGCAAGCACAAAAAATAAATCCACATGCTTGAAAGCATCTTGGTGATTTAAAATAAGCAATCAATTCCAATTTAAAACAAACAAGAGCAATTTCTTCCTCTGTGACCCCAGAGAGCCGAAAGGCGTTATCCGTTCTGTTCCACCTTCCCTCCCCAGATTAGATTTATCCCCACATCTCTCCTCCTGCACGTTTGTTTTTCTCTCAGAAAACGGTTTCACATGAGATCCGCAATGAGCAGACAATAACGGCCTTTATAATTACTTTTCCACAAATCCGTCAGAGCAGCATAACTCCAGATCCGTGCGCTGCTGTAATTGCTCGAGCGCTGCCAGAACACAACCAAACCGTTCTGTTTGGGGAAGGGTGTGTGTGTGTGTGTGTGTGTGTGTGTGTGTGCTGATGAGGCAGGACAGACACAATTACAGTCATTCCTGTAAGTCACTTTGGTAAGGACGTGTCTGCCAAACACATGAAAATCAAATTAAAATTAAGAAAATTATTCGTGTCAGTCAGGTGGTTTGTGCAGAAAGAAGATGAGCAGAGGAAAGTTTTAATGCCCAGAAGATGCTCTTTCATAGCTTATGATTTAAGAAAAAAATACTTGAACCAAATTATGGGGTCAAAAAGTAGACATTTATTTAAGTAAACATTTATAATGAATTCTATTTCAAATAAATAATGTTCTTATGGACTTTCTATTTGACATTTCTACAAAAACATGAACTTATTTCAACACTGATACACTGTAAAAAATATTTTCAAGATTTGTTATCACAACATATTTTCTTTTGTCAAATCAACTTTATAATAATTTATTTAGTTAGTTGAGATAACTTATTATTTTGAGTTTCTGATGGTTAAATTAATCTCCTTCATTGTATTAACCCCTTAACTGTCACCGTCCCGGTACCGGGACGCCTAACTTTACTTCACTATATTTCTATTAAATCCTAATCTAATTATGACAAATTATATATTTTTGGAAAGGTCTAAGACTTCTAATTAAATATTCGACCCCTCTTTTGTGTTAAAAATTATGTAGGAAGAGTAATTAATGAATTTATGACAAGAGTGCACCTAAGAAAATCTGCATCATAACAGGAGGTCTGACCTTTGTCACAAAAAGTTGATGCACCCACTTTTAATCATTGAAACTTCTGTTTTTATGCTAAAAGTTCATAATAAAACATATAATCTAGTATTTTTCAATAAAAAATAAAAAGTATAGTATAAAATTATCCTCTAAAAATGATAATATATATGTATATATTATCCTCTAAAATATAATAATATTTTTATCGCCTTTTTTATTATATCACACATTTTAGTAGTTATCATAAATTAGGTATCATTTGAAAGCTTATAAACTCAGAATTCATCCTGTGAAAACCATTTTATAATTGAACGTTGCGTTACCATAGAAACGGTACTTATTTTATGAGGCTCCTCCCCTTTTGGGCATCCTTATTTTTCATAATTTATGATCAAAACCTTTATTAATCTTGACAAAACACATATTGTCAGAAAGGTCTGAGTCTGAAGGTTCCAAATTTTGTGACAAAATTGATATTTGGACAGAAATGTATTATTTGTTAAGGCAGAATGTACACAAATAAATTCAATGGAATTCAATGGCACCCGGTGGCTATTTTTGGTACTACGCCTAAACAAAATCTCATGGGAACTTCAATTTTTGTGATATCAACTTCAAATTTGGAACATAACTTGGTTAGATTTATGGCTTTGATTTTATAGTAATTTTAGAGTAAAAATATTTTGTAAAATATATATTTTATATAAAATAAAAAATATATAGTACAGTATATTTGATTTACTGTAAATTAAAACTTCCATAACTTTTTCATACTTTCATTTTTTGAAGTGTTTTCACTTCAGCAATAATCTGCTGAGTGTTTTCTTTAAAACAAGACCAAACTTGGGTATATATATTCCAAGGCATTCTTAAATTACAACCATTTAAGTGTGAATAGAGCATTTAACTCCCATTCTCAAAAAGGGGGGGTGACAGTTAAGGGGTGTATTAACTCACTTTTTCCAGTTCAATCAGCTTAAAATTTTAAGGCAACCCAGGTTACTTACTTTTTTAAGTTAAACCAACAATATTTTTTTACAGTGTAGTAATCACAACATTTTTTTTAGTCAAATCAACTTAAATCATTTATTTAGTTCAGATTACATATAATTTTGAATTTCTGATGATTAAATTAATCTCCTTCATTGTATTAACTCACTTTTTCCAGTTCAATCAACTTAAAATTTTAAGGCAACCAGGTTACTTACTTTAAGTATTTTTTTACAGTGTAATGAGAAATATTTCTTGAGCAACAAATCATCATATTAGAGTGATTTCTGAAGGATCATGTGACTCTGAAGACTGGAGTAATAATGCTGAAAATACAGCTTTGATCACTGGAATAAATTACACTTTAACATATATTAAAAAAGAAAACACTTCTTTTATAATATTTCACAATATTTATGTATTTTTGATCACATAAATACAGCCTTGGTGAGCAAAATCCACTTCTTTTAAAAATATCAAATCTTACTTAACCACAAACTTTTGAATGGTTGAGTTGCATATAAGGTATACATTTTTTACCAAAAAAAAAAAAAAAAAAAATGTATCTTCAAACAAATAAAATTTTTCCTCCAGCCAGCTTTCCAAGCATTTAATAAGTGTATCAGGCAAAAATGCTGATGTTTATAAATCTGGCACTATCTATAATGAGCTTTATTTGCATAGAAAGAACGCATGTTTGTCAAGAAAAGTCTGACAATGACTTCCATTTAAATATGAATGATGCAATGCTGCACGAGTGAATACACAATAGATGAAGTTTGATGGAGCGTAATGATGGAGGACAGGAGTGTGTAAAGTCCATTTAGCGAATGTGAAAAGAAACAGATCAGTTTGAAACCAAGCGGGAATACAGCAAATTGGATTTGCAAAAGCCTCATTGGTTAAAGGATGCTGAAATCACTGTGGCAAAAGTTACAATTTTCTCACTCTAGAGGAGACACATTTAAGATTACTAGCATGTTTTTTTGCAGCAGAAAAAACTATTTAATCTCATTTCTATTCTTTTGATAACATATGTGAATTTTATTTACAATGCATGTCATGTGATTGGAGAATTCTCAGCTGAACATAATCATCTCGTTTACCATCAATTGCATTTTCAGAAATGGTCAAATGGGGACAAAACCTCTCCGAACGCAATGTCGTGAGATCGTGCCGTGCTTCTGTGAAATGTTGAGGCTTTTATAGTAGCAACTTCACTAAATCAAACAGCAAAAACAGAAGTCTATCATGCAAACAGTCTCCAAGAGGCGGCCAAAGGGAATAAAATGCCTCAGACGAATGAGTCGATGAAGAAAACATGCATGTCTTTTGTTGTTTCGTAGAAGCTGCACGCAACACATTGATCCATAATGGAGAATCTCCACATAATGGGATCCTCAATCGAAGCACAAATACAGATATGGTCCAATTTACTCTAAACTTAAAGGCAAAAAACACACTGTATGCAAGCAGAACGAAAGCGATTAGTTTGCGTCGAATGCTTGTGTTATTAAACTGGAGGTGTTATTAGTCGGTGTCCAGCCATAAATAAGTCAACAGTTTAATGACTGCGACTTCAAATGATTTGCTGAGCAAGAACACATGCAGCTCTTTCCTCTGACCACAGACGCTCTGTATCTCAGAGAGAGGCTTTGATTTTATGTCTCGGTAGAGTGTAATCGTCGTGTGCTGTGATCAATGTGTTGGTTTGATTTATGTGGAAGCGCCTCTAGATGTCTATGCTGAGTGAGTTAGTGTCCTCATCTGAACTACCTGATGCTTGCAGTGCAAATAAAATACATATATGTGACAAATGAAGCAACTCTGTTTATTTACACTCTCAGAAAAAAAGGTACAAAAGCTGTCACTGGGGCTGTACCTTTTCAAAAGTACATTTCAAAAGTACAAAAAATGTACATTTTAGGTGCTAATAAGTACATTTTAGGTGTTAATATGTACAGTTTAGGTGCTAATGTGTACATTTTTAAGTGTTAATATGTACATTTCAGGAGCTAAATTATACCCATTTTACTGTAGGTCCTAATATGTACATTTTAGGTGCTAATAAGTACATTTTAGGTGTTAATATGTACATTTAAGGTGCTAATAAGTACATTTTAGGTGCTAATAAGTACACTTTGTGTTAATATGTACATTTTAGGTGTTAATATGTACATTTTAGGTGGTAATATGTACATTTTAGGTGGTAATATGTACATTTTAAATGTTAATATGTACATTTCAGGAGCTAATATGTCAATTTTACTGTAGGTCCTAATATGTACATTTTAGGTGTTAATATGTACATTTTAGGTGATAATAAGTACACTTTGTGTTAATATGTACATTTTAGGTGCTAATAAGTACATTTTAGGTGGTAATATGTACATTTTAAATGTTAATATGTACATTTCAGGAACTAATATGTCAATTTTACTGTAGGTCCTAATATGTACATTTTAGGTGGTAATATGTACCTTTTTGTTGCTAATATGTACCACTATGGTTAGAAAGTGGACCTTTTTAAAAGGTACAACCCCAGTGACAGCTTTTATACCTTTTTTCTGAGAGTGTAAAACATATAGCCTACATATAACTCATGTACAGCAGCCAAACAAAATATAACGTTATGACTTAAGGGTCAAGAGCCCAAATAAAGTGAACACTGATCACCATAATGGTGACTTACAATTATGGTTTTTACCTTCATTGATTCTGCTTGTTAGGAGCCTTCAATAATGTTCATTCATCAGTCAATTATTCACTTAATTATCTCATTAACTTTAACACTGCTTCAGTGTTCATTTAACACTCTGCTCAGAGTTTATATAATTCACACACTCAGTGTTAATTTAACACTGGGGATTTTGCTATATATACAGTATATATATATATATATATATTATTGAAGCTGACAACATTTGAAATACTCAAAAATATAAATGAACCACATGTACTCCAAAAAAATGCTGGGTTAGTTGAAGTTTGTTTCAAATAGGGAAAAACCCAACTGGTGGTTTAAATTCATCCAATATGGACAAATATTTGGTATATATACCATATTTGGTATTTATGGTATGTATATTTATCATATTTGGACAAATACCATATTTGGTATTTATATAAATATGGTGGGTTTGTCCATATTTGACCCAAACATGAGTTGAAACAATCCAGCATTTTTTACAATGCAAACATTCCAAAATGATCATTCACCAGGAATGATTGACAGATGTCACTCACCATGACGATTCCCCCTGACTGCTCCGCAGTGCACATGCTCATAATGGGAGCCATGCCGATGGTGGTGCCCTGAAAATAAACCCCACTGAGGGGGAAAACAGGAAGTCATGTGACACAGATGTTCATCTACAGCATCATACATCAGCCTGGGTACATTTCAAAAAGAAATGAGGTGTAAAGAAAGAAAACTCGTGTAGTTTTCAACGTTTTAAAATAAGAAATGGCGAAACAATTTCCTGGCAGCAAAAGTGCATTGATTGTATAGTGGTAAACCGCATGTTGTGTTCTCCACCTGCGGCTCTCAGCGGTTACCTGATCAGCTGAGCGTTATCGTGAGCTCTCTGCGGGAGCAGCTTGAGTTTTCTCCAGTCCAGGAACTCGTGGAGCGATGTAAACGGATCCTGTGTGATGGAGCATTTGTCTCCGTCACTCCACACCTCCAGCCCCACCAGAGCCACACGGATATTCAGGGATCTGTAAAACTGAAACACGGCAGCGCCAACATTAGCTAATCAGGTTAACCCAGAACAGCAATGATGGGACTGAAACCCAACAAAATCTGGCTTTAGATAGACTAGTATGTACACAAATATGAACTTTGGTTTAATTACAAAGATTTTAAATTGAAATTGAGATATATAAATTGATTCGAAGGCTTGAATGCAATTCAGAATGAGTTGGTTTAAATTTAACATTCAAATTTCAAGTTAACAAGCATTTTCCTACAAAAATTATCTTTTGATTCTCAAATTAATTTGTGTATATTTCTTAATATCATGCAACAAAAAATCAAGTACCATTTCTTTTAAATAAATACACCAATATATATATATATATAGACATAGATATAGACATATATATAGACAGACAGACAGACAGACAGACAGACAGACAGATAGACAGATAGATAGATAGATAGATAGATAGATAGATAGATAGATAGATAGATAGATAGATAGATAGATAGATAGATAGATAGATAGATAGATAGATAGATAGATAGATAGATAGATAGATAGATAGATAGATAGATAGATAGATAGATAGGGTAGTTTTTGTTTGGTTTTGTTATATTTAATTTTTATTATTAATAAAAAGCATGTTAATCTACAGTCCTTTCTCCTTTCATCACCTCAAACCAGACAGAAACCAAATGCACTCATTTGCATTTAAAGGGACGCACACAAAAACGGAGTTGTGTTTGTGTGTGTGTGTGTGTTTTAGAAATTGATCTCTAATGTGGTGGTATTAATATTTAACGTCCAATTTTACCTTGTCCACATAGTTGGCGATTTCAGCAAGCCTCTGTTTCACTTTCTCCACGTCTTTCCCCTGTTTCTGATACTGAAACGCAAAGCAAAACAAGAAAGTCTTTAAACTGCAGCCAAATGTGTCATTCATTGGCCGACTGTGGTAAATGTCACATGAGGTAATCCATTTTCCACGGGCAGCGGCACACAGATGTTGAGCCAAACATGACCAGAAGTGTTTGATGTCCAGAATGTCAGTCAGTGGATGTAAAAACGGCTTTTCAAAATAAAAGCACAGATTGGAAACTGGTCAATCATGATTGCTGCCTCTGGGTGTTGTAGGATGAGTGTTACTTTCATTCCTGTAAAACTGGCAAGACAATAAGAAATGCTCTACTTCTAACTCTTTCCTTAAAGGGTTAGTTCACCTAACTAACCCTTTAACATCTTCCTGGTTTCAACAGGTACAGCTCAACAAACCAAATGACCAGGTTTTGTTCTTTTCCTTAAAACATCACATGACAGGATATTTGAAAAGCCCCTCAATGACAGAAAAAAGTTAATTTGGGAACAAAAAATTTCTTAAAGGACATTAAAAACACTGTTTAACAGACAAAACTACAACGAGGTCAAGTGATCACAGCTGGGTGTACTCACTTCCAGCGCAAACAAACAATCTAATCTGCTTTAACCTTTGACCTCTCACCTCCCTGACTCCCTGAATTCGGAGGGGTCATGACCTTGTGTTTACATTGAGGTCAGGATGTATGGAGCTGCAATGATGTAGTTCAGCTGGTATTGCTTATTTTAATACAACTATTAAAAACATTTTGTTAATAGAAATTAAGCTGACAAAAATAAAATAAACATTAGATAAAAAAACATCAACTAAATGAAAATAAGCAGATATGTTATACAAATTACTAACGGAAATAAAACTAAACATGAAATTAAAAAGATTTGGAATTATTTGTAAAAACTACAAAAGCACATTCAAAAATGACTATAAATTGAAGATTTGAAAATATATTTTTTAAAATGCTCATTTAAAATATTAATAATAATATTAATATTATAGTAATAAATGATACTAAAATAACACTTCAATTGGACATCAAGTGGTGTCCAAAACACATGCATTTATATATATTTTTTTAAGATTTATGAATATTACCATGAATTGCATTTTGATTATTTGTTGAGATGTGCTCAGATTCCCAACAGGATTTTCTTAGTCTGAGTGTTTGGTTTCCCAATCTGCTTCTTATAAATTGCTGGTATACGCCAATAACTCAGCGTATAAAACACTGTGTTGATCTGTACTTCATTTTTTCTTTTAAACGCATGTAGCTTGTCCTGGTTTTTGAGGACGAGGGCATGTCATGATGTGTTGACATCTGCATAATTCATCAAGCTTCAACTAGTTGTGACTAATGAATCTGTGCCAAAATGCTTGTTGATAACCATATCTATATGTGTAATACGGTTGGCTATTATTTGCACTGAGCATAATTGATGTCTGTGACCCACTTAGAACAGAAATGCATTTCATTTTTGGGTCACGACCAACTGGTTTCGAAGCGCTGACTTGGATGATTGAAGGTCGCAGACGCGTGTGAGGTCAACAGAATCTCTTCATTACCTCGCGGTTGTCTGCGACGATGATCAACTCCACATGCTTGGTGCTGCTCTGGGCATCTCTTTTATCCTGCAGCGAAAGAAAGAGCGAACAAGATTAAACTTCACCCTCTTCCTCTGAAGGACACAGTTAATAGAGGTTTCACTCAAGAGCCTTTTAGAAAATCTCCCAAGGCCCATTTTGCTAAGAGTCTCTACGCTACGGCCTTTAAGGCACAGAGGTGATGTCTTCACCTCTCTTCCAAATGTGCCCTCTATTAACAGATCAGTGTGTGATTGAACATCCTCTTCTGGTTTCAGCATTGCCCGCAAAATACATCTGATCCGCAGCGATGTGCGTTCCAGGAGACTTTCACTTTAACAGCCTTCGGATTGCCAGGCTGTGTGAAAAGACCCACTTGTCTTTTATAGATGTTATAAACGTCTTTCAATTCTCACCTACTCATTGGTCGTTATCACTGTTTTCCACAATTTAGAATAAAAGTCATCAATGCTATATGATAAAAAAGTTAACAATAATAAAACAATGAAATGAAAATATTATAATGCAATAGAAAAAGTCATCAAGTGTGCTTCTTAAAAGTTTAAGTGCTACAGCTGAGGAGAAAAGTCTCAGCTTTTATGTCTATATAACTCTTTAAAGGAGTAGTTCACTTTTAAAAAAAACTTTTGCTGATAATTTACTCATCCCCATGTCATCCAAGATGTCCACGTCTTTCTTTCTTCAGTCGAAAAGAAATTAAGGTTTTTGATGAAAACATTCAGGGATTTTTCTCCATATAATGGACTTCAATGGGGTCCAAACGGTTCAAGGTCCAAATGAGAGTTTCAGTGCAGCTTCAAAGGCTTTAAACGACACCAGACGATGAATAAGGGTCTTATCTAGTGAAACGAACGAGTCTTTTTTCGAGTCATTTCGTTCGTTGAATGAACCAAATGACTCGAAAAAAGATTTGTTCATTTTGATGAACGAGTTTGAACAGGAGAGTCACTAACGCGCATCACAGAACAGAACAGAGCAAGGCAAGCATTTGTGCTTATAAAACTTAAACTTTTTTTATTTATTTTTAAAATGACTGATTGTTTCGCTAGATAAGACCCTTATTAATCGTCTGGTGTCGTTTAAAGCCCTTTGAAGCTGCACTGAAACTCTCATTTGGACCTTGAACCGTTTGGACCCCATTGAAGTCCATTATATGGAGAAAATCCTGGAATGTTTTCATCAAAAACCTTCATTTCTTTTCGACTGAAGAAAGAAAGACATGGACATCTTGGATGACATGGGGGTGAGTAAATTATCAGAAAAAGTTTTTTTTTTTAAAAAAGTGAACTACTCCTTTAATTGCTCATTCTTTGGTTTTCAACTGTTGCTTTCCCATAATACATGTATATGTCAACAGCTTGCTTTACAAAAATCGAATAAATATTACAAGCCCCTATTAATTCTTCTGCATATAAACGATACACTAGTTGTTATATAATCTTCACAGCTCAAATATAACTGCTAATTTTCATTTCAACCGGAGTGTAAAACAGAGGGTGTTATGATTCATGAAAACTAGTGAATCCCCAAGTTGTGAAGTGAACGTCTGCGCTAGAATGAGAATATTTAGGCAAATTGGTAATGCCGGTTAACCAGCTAAACTAGCTAAACACAACCTTAGACCAGCAAACCGCATGGTTTTGGCTGTATGGATACAATATTAAGAGTGTTTGATCAATACCAGTGTGTTGACAACCTAACCCAACTAAACATCAGCTGGACTGGAGATCATAAAAACCTGCTTAAAGCTATTATTTCTGATTCCACATGACAAATCAGATCTCTCGTGTCTGTTTAAACACATGCAACAGGATCCGATCAGTGACTGATGCTTTATTTAAATATTTACAGTATATAGGACAGGACAGACTAGCATGAAGGTGCCCTTGTCTTCAGCATCACTCCTCTCGCTCTCAATGGAAACTGTCTCTTATTGTTTCCAGTGACGGAAATAAAAGGCTGGGCTCATCTGTGTGAGGCTTCATGTTGAGAAGAATTAGGGTCGTAACGCCTAACTGGCGGTTTCACCTGTGCTGCGGATTTGAAGAGAAAAGCTGATAAGTGTATAATTGAATAAAAAAACACTTGACTTCCACACAGAGACGTTATCGCTCCGCCTTGACGTCTGATGAAATGCAGGAGCTTAATTAAATGAGCTGACTAATCAGGTTAAATCCTTTCCAAGAGAGAAAAAATTATACATCTCAGAAATGACTCTCCAGTGTGTAAAACGTGGAGTTTGTATCGAGATTCTGACGGAGAGAATCTGTTAGCCTTTATTCAATGACAATATTCAGACACAACGGTCATTTATACCACATGAAAACACTTCAGTGGCCACGGCGAGAGACTGGATGTGTCCTTAAAGGGGTAGTTCACTTTTAATAAACCTTTTGATGATAATTTACTCACCCCCATGTCATCCAAGATGTCCATGTCTTTCTTTCTTCACTCGAAAAGAAACTGACTTCAATTTAATGGACTTCAATGGGAACCAAACGGTTCAAGGTCCAAATGAGAGTTTCAGTGCAGCTTCAAAGGGCTTTAAACGACACCAGACGATGAATAAGCGTCTTATCAAGTGAACTCGTTCATCAAAATGACCATTTGGTTCATTAAACGAAATGAAGGAAATGACTCAAAAAAAGATTTGTTCATTTTGATTAACGAGTTCGAACGGGAGAGTCATGAACTCGCATGACAAAACAGAGCAAGGTGAGCATTTGTGCTTATAAAACTTGAACTTTTTAAATTTATTTTTTAAATGAGCGATCGTTTCGCTAGATAAGACCCTTATTCATCGTCTGGTGTTGTTTAAAGCCCTTTGAAGCTGCACTGAAACTCTCATTTGGACCTTGAACCGTTTGGACCCCATTGAAGTCCATTATATGGAGAAAAATCCTGGAATGTTTTCATCAAAAACCTTCATTTCTTTTCGACTGAAGAAAGAAAGACATGGACATCTTGGATGACATGGGGGTGAGTAAATTATCAGCAAACTTTTTTTAAAAGTGAACTACTCCTTTAAAGTGACCAAACAAAGAGTGATCTGTGAGCTTGAACAGGTTTCCTGAACACCTGTCTGTCATTGGTCAGGCAAACATATAGTCCCGCCCCAAACTTACATCTTTGACTCAGTCAATGTTACTGTGGTGATGCTTGAGAAACTTTAAAAGTAATCCTTTATATTTGTGAGATATTTAAAATAAAATAAAAATGTTTTATGAATAAAATAAATAAAAAAAAACAATACAATAAAAATGTTTTATAAATAAATAAAATACAATACAAATGTTTTATGAAAAAATAAAAATAAATTGGGCTGGATATTCAAGTGCACAGTAAACTTTATACATATAGACCTAAAGCTGAAGAGAAGACTATCAAATAGTCATAACTATGTTTCCACATGTAAAGAATGACTATTGGCAATCTTTGAAGGTTTGTGGTTTGGTTTTACTCACCCTTCTGCTGTGAGAACTGAAGGCGGCTCCTGTAGGGTTTGGGTATGAAATATTGTGACCGTGTCCGCAGGTTCCCTGGTTGAATTTAAGATGTTCTCCTCTGTAAAGACGATGAGTGTTTCCCTCCCGCGTGGGCTCCAGTACATATACTTTATGTTCAAGTGAAATCAGTCCCCTGTAGAATGAGGCAATCAACCATTCAGTTACATTTGAATTTGCTCATATTGCGATTACACTCACCTAAAGGATTAATATAGCACCTGAAATGTACATATTAGCACCTGAACTGTACATATTAGCACCTGAAATGTACATATTAGTACCTAAAATGTACATATTAGCACCTGAAATGTACATATTAACACCTAAAATGTACATATTAGCCCTGAAATGTACATATTAGCACCTGAAATGTACATATTAACACCTAAAATGTACATATTAACACCTAAAATGTACATATTAGCGCCTAAAATGTACATATTAGCACCTGAAATGTACATATTAGCCCTGAAATGTACATATTAACACCTAAAATGTACATATTAGCACCTGAAATGTACATATTAGCCCTGAAATGTACATATTAACACCTAAAATGTACATATTAGCACCTGAAATGTACATATTAGCACGTGAAATGTACATATTAGCACGTGAAATGTACATATTAGCACCTAAAATGTACATATTAGCACCTAAAATGTACATATTAGCACCTGAAATGTACATATTAGCACCTGAAATGTACATATTAGCCCTGAAATGTACATATTAGCACCTAAAATGTACATATTAGCCCTGAAATGTACATATTAACACCTAAAATGTACATATTAGCACATGAAATGTACATATTAGCACGTGAAATGTACATATTAGCATGTGAAATGTACATATTAGCACGTGAAATGTACATATTAGCCCTGAAATGTACATATTAGCACCTAAAATGTACATATTAACACCTAAAATGTACATATTAGCACGTGAAATGTACATATTAGCACGTGAAATGTACATATTAGCACGTGAAATGTACATATTAGCACCTGAAATGTACATATTAACACATGAAATGGACAAAAGTTTACCTTTTGAAAAGGTACAGCCACAGTGATAGCTTTTGTACCTTTTATTTCTGAGAGTGTATACGACAAACTACTTTATCAAATTCTATTATAATTACAGAGCTTTTAGTTTGACCTCTTATTAATTCAGAGACCATGCAGAACATTTGCATTTATTTGAACAGCACTTTTCCCCACAGTCTTACCAAAAAATGTGTTCAGATGCACTCATATTTTATGATTATTCAGAACTAAATACAGAAAGACAGCGAGAAACGTTATTACAATAATCACACAAAATGGCGAATACATGTGAGAGAAAACTCTTCTATGAGAGGAAGTGGTTTCTCGTTTTCCCACAATATAAGACAGCGTGACGTTTTGGAAAGCGGCTTAGTTCAGCATCCAAGCCACTGTTGGTCAGCAGACGGTCCATTTTGTACAATATTTGGCTAAATAAATCTTCCCCCGAGCTCTAATATTACCGCTCTGTGGTTTTTGGATTCGCATCCGCAAACCTTTCTCACACTTTCAAGTCGTACGCTGAATTTAAGTGACAGTCTCCTCTGCTGGGAAACGGCCAGTGCTTTGGGCTTTTCCAGAAGTTTTAAAACTACATTCCCCACTGCACGAGATCCCTGTGGAAACCCCACTGGCCAAAAAAAATCAGCAGCGATTTGTTTTGGCCCGAGTGGCGAGCGACTTGGTTTCAGTCGGAGGAGACCTTCACATGTGTGTGTGTGTCTGCTAGGCGGAGAGAGACAGGTTACTGCGGCACAAAGAGCGAGTCAAGGTGAATTAAAGAGCTGAACAATAAGCGCTGTGGCTCTGGGGACGGAGATATGTTCGACGCTTTATCACACTCATAAATCCTGGCTGCTCTCGTTCTCCCTTGGTTGAAGTGTGAAAATCAGCTTTATGCATCTCTTGTGGCACATGATCAGTTCACTTATAAAGTTATTACGGTGATGCTCTGACAGAAACTATATACGGGACTGAATCAGATCTGTTTCATGATAACTTTTAAGACCTGAGTTTGGATCATTGATCACTTGTGAAACTACCTAAATGTCCCTTCCTAATTAAAACGGGAACCGTAAAGTGTCTCTGGAGGATGGCGTTATTACAATGCCCTTTTCTCAGGCCATTCCTGACTTTAGTCCCTAAGCTCAGTGCATCATGGGAAGGTGTGAGGTGAAGTTAATGTACAAATTGTCCCATATAGGAAGGGTGTGACCACTAACTCACCTGAGTCCTGTACAGGTGCTGAGGCTGACCTCTGACCCCAGGTGTCCCTCCACCTCGCCATGATAATAGCAGTGAATCTGGGACACAAAAGACATTTTTTTTTAAGTCAACATTCTTTCTTTCTTGTTATTTTATATGTAATTTAATAAAAACATTTTTTTTTTTATTTAATTACTGTTGGACAACACAGTAGTTTAAAAAGGAATGTTTTATAATAAAACAAATCTGAAGTAATGACAAAATCAAAACCATTCCCTTTTAAACAAATAGCCAGCCAATTGTGAAATAATAGTCAGAAACAGTTTACTTAGCCTTTGGACAAAATACATCTTAAATATTGAGTATGACATATGACACATCATGCTTTCATGGTTTTTATATATTGATGATATGGCTTGAAAGGAGGGAACTTATTTCACCTAATTTTTATTCAGAGGCCCAAACTGAGCAAAAATGTGGAATTTAGTGCAGTTGCTGATATTTATATGGGAAAATATAAAAATTTGATGCTTGTAATGTAACTCAATGAGATCTACAGCAGACTACTTATGTAAAATGCATATATATATATATATATGAAGAGTTCAGATGCAAAAGCCTCTAAATGCCATTTGAAATTTTCTTCTTTAATGATGATTTTTATCAAACTTGTATATTTAAGTTCAGTAATTTCACTTAAATAACAATTAATAGGTAATTATCATTGCCATTTAAGTGAAATTACTGAACTTAAATATACAAGCTTGATAAAAATTATCATTCTAGAAGAAAATTTCAAATGGCATTTAGAGGCTTTTGCATCTGAACTCTTCATATATATATATATATTTATATATATATATATAAAACCAAAACCATTCCCTTTTAAACTGCTGCGGTTATTTGTGCCAAAGGTGAAATAACATAGTCAGAAGCATTTTACAGCACCTTTGGACAAAATATATCTTTAAAAAATCTGTAAAAAAAAAATGTTTGCATATATTTTATTTTGAGTATCACATATGACACATCATGCTTTTAAGGCTTATATTATGATATTATACATTGATGATATGGCTTGAAAGGAGGGAACAAAACAGTCACCTAATTTTTATTCAGAGGCCCAAACTGAGCAAAAATGTGGAATTTAGTGCAGTTGCTGATATTTATATGGGCAAAATATGAAATATTTATGCTTATAATGTAAGTCAATCAGATCTATAGCATATAAAATGTTTAAAAATATCAGTCGTCGTGCTATATCTTCCAATAATATGCCTTAGTAAGATGATATTTAAATGCTTAGTTTTATAGTCAGCTAGTTTTTATTGTGTTTGGCAAAACATATGCAATGCAATACAATGATGATTGAGAGATGAATAAATAAATCTTCCTTTAAACCCGTGTTTCATAAATGATACTCACATTTGAACATGATTTTTCTAAAAATGATACATAGATAATCAAGTAAACCATTGTTTTGAAATATTACTAACAATTTAATTATTTTATTAGGTTCACTTTATAAAAATCGGTAAATATTTCACAGCAATAAGACGTGAAGCACGAGCTGAAGGTGGACGTTTATACTAGTAAAAACCCCTTTACTTTCTAAAAAAGTATAAACTATCAATCGGATGACTAGAAGATTGTGCCTTAGAACTGAGTTTTGATCACATTGATCATTTTTAGAGGCCTTAGAAATTTGCATCTCAAAATATTGATTGTAAGCTTGTGACAACATGCCCCATATATGTGTGTTAGATGACCAACTTTTTCAGCTGCTTTGTTTTTGGAGGTATATTTCTCATTCGTTTTCTCAAAAGACAAGACAAAAAAAGCCATGAACCAAACCAATCAGATCTGACAAAAAAATGTTGAAAACAACCTGAAGAAAAACAAACCAAAAAACGGATCACTTTCATTCTTTTATGAAGGAATGCACAGCAATCAGATGAAACACTGCGAATGACATACTGATAACTCTTGACGGTATGTAAGGGTTAAACCAGAGCGCATGGACGTGCTTCACATGTGCATTTCAGGGATTCGCTCCATTAGAATGCGACTGTCATCCCTAAAGCTTTGACGTGTGTGTGTGTGTGTGTACGCAGCGAAAGGCACTTCAGGATGAAGTAGTTTTGTCTGAGGAAATGAGCCGCACTTGTCTGGTTTGGATTGGGAACGGAGCTGGCACAGATTCCCAGAGCTTCATCCCTCCGAAAGCTACAGACCTCAAGAAATGAGGAATGATTTTACTCTTCCTTTTTAAAAAAGACATTTCCATTTTTAGCCCTTTCCTGTTGAAACGTGTTTATCAAGTCACCACAGTGTAAAAATATATCACAAAAACAGCAAATAAAGCAATGTTATAGTGATTGCACCCAGGGTGTCGCTGGGTATGATGCAAAGATTTTATAAAACAGTGAAGCAGAAAAAAATTTCATTACTCAAAACAGCACCATTAAACATAGTGCATTAGCATGAATAATAAAGGCTCAAGTGCTAATATAGTGAAAATAGCAAATACCAAATAGCAAGAGTTAGGTTAGTTTCATGGTTACCAATCAATCAAAATCACAACATGCAATTAATATACAGCTTCAGCACTGTAATATGCTTATCCAATCAGATTTCAGAGTGAGAACTGTCTGTTTTATAATGCTCATTTTAGTACACCAGTGACATCGGGGTTATTTTAACAGCATGACCTGGTGTGATACAGTCCTCAATATATCTTTGAGTCTCAGTCAAAGTAACACGAGAGAATCCATCCCAGCACACACTGCCCTGAGCCACGGTGTCTGGCGGATTATTGTTTCCTGAGAGCCGTCAGGCATAAAACACAATCCACTTCCATTAAAAAAGCAAACACTCAGAGCCACAGACCTGCCAGCTGCATTAACAGCACAAGTATACTGAATGAAAACATGAATGTTGAACATTTGCATCATTGTTTGCGTGTTACTCTAAAAAAAATCAACTTACAGCAACTTTAACTAAGGAATTGGTTTATAATCACTAATTATACAGCCCATTCTCACCCCCAAGGCGTCACTTAACTGACGCCTTGGGAAGCATTTGGACATGCTTCAATATCTGACACTTTAGGCGCCCTTTAGCGTCAGTTAGATGACGCCCTAGGATCGCGTGTACCCTACCCCCACCCCACACCTAAACCTAACCGCGTCCTCTAACTGACGCTTTCCTTTAGCGTCAGTTAGATGACGCCGTAGGATCGCGTCATGTAAGTGACGCTAAAGGGCGCCTAAAACGTCAAATATTGAAGCATGGTCAAAGGTGACGCCTTGGGGTGAGAATGCGTTGAATTATATATATATAATAAATTGCATGAATTCTAACTTTGGCAGAAGCTGGCACTGAAAGCACTCTACTCTCTACTCTACTGAATACATATGGTTTATCATATCAATGTCAATGATGTAAAGGGTAACAGATGGTCAGTGTCGGGTCCAGTGTTAAATTACTCAGTCACTTTATACTGTGGGCACCAGCTGAGATGTGATCAGTGAGATCAAACTCAACCTCCATTCAACTCCAAAGTCTTCATTTTTATCATTTTTATTTTATCCATTCCGTATGGTATTTAATATAATTCATTACACTTTTATTTTAAGGTGTCAAAAAAATAATAATAATAATTGCAACTTTTTGTCTCACAATTGCGAGATATGAAGTCAGAATTGTGAGAAATAGTCACAATTGAGAGATATAAAGTCGCAATTCTGAGAAATAAAGTCGCAATTGCGAGATATAAAATGTAGCAATTCTGAGAAATAAAGTCGCAATTGCCAAATATAAAGTCGCAATTCTGAGAAATAAAGTCGCAATTCTGAGAAATAAAGTCGCAATTCTGAGAAATAAAGTCGCAATTGCGAAATATAAAGTCGCAATTCTGAGAAATAAAGTCGCAATTGCGAAATATAAAGTTGCAATTCTGTGAAATAAAGTCGCAGTTGAGAAATATAAAGTTGCAATTCTGTGAAATAAAGTCGCAATTGCGAAATATAAAGTCGCAATTCTGAGAAATAAAGTCGCAATTTTGAGAAATAAAGTCGCAATTGCGAGATATAAAGTGGCAATTCTGAGAAATAAAGTCGCAATTCTGAGAAATAAAGTCGCAATTGCGAAATATAAAGTCGCAATTCTGAGAAATAAAGTCGCAATTGCGAGATATAAAATGTCGCAATTCTGAGAAATAAAGTCGCAATTGCCAAATATAAAGTCGCAATTCTGAGAAATAAAGTCGCAATTCTGAGAAATAAAGTCACAATTGCGAGATATAAAATGTCGCAATTCTGAGAAATAAAGTCGCAATTGCCAAATATAAAGTCGCAATTCTGAGAAATAAAGTCGCAATTCTGAGAAATAAAGTCGAAATTCTGAGAAATAAAGTCGCAATTGCGAAATATAAAGTCGCAATTCTGAGAAATAAAGTCGCAATTGCCAAATATAAAGTCGCAATTCTGAGAATTGCGAGTTATCAGGCAAATTCTAAGGGGGGAAAAAGACTAACTTTTTTCCCCCTCAGAATAGTTTATATCTCACAATTCTGACTTTATAACACGCAATTTTGATTTTAAATCTTGTATTTCTGACTTTATATCTCGCAATTCTGACTTTATATCATGCAATTCTGACATTTTAACACACAATTTTGACTTTATATCTTGCATTTCTGACTTTCTATCTCACAATTCTGACTTTAAATCACGCAATTCTGACTTTATAACACGTAATTCTGACTTTGTATCTATCAATTCTGACTTTATAACACACAACTGCAACTTTATAACACGCAATTCTGACTTAATATCTATCAATTCTGACTTTATAACACGCAATTGCGACTTTATATCTCGCAATTCTGACTTTATTTCTATCCATTATCAATTTATCATTATTAAAAGTTTTTTTTTCCATTTGCCATTTAATTATGTAAGCTATTTTTGATCTAAAGTTGACTTTGGATTTCACAAACTCCAGAACACGTATTGCACATGCACTTCCAGTGTATACACTAGATTTAACAGATGAAAACTCCTCTCACGAGTCACGACCTAAAATGAGTTTGACACAAGTCGTTCATAATCACGTAATATCTGCGATTAATGCGCTGCTCGGGTGTTGGGCAGCGTCCGACTGGAGTTACAGGAGTCCACGAGTGAGTCCAAAGGGCCTCAGAGGAGTTCTGCTTAAGGATGAAATAATGGCACCGCACTTACAACCATAAAACCGACTTAATGAAAGGCAGAGGAGGTCTGGGAGAACAGACACACACTGACACACACATCATGAAGTCTTTCTGGAACAGAACACGAGCCCATAACTCCCTACACCCTGAGTGAATACACTCCATCTGCGGCCCTGGATCCCATCAGATCAGCACAATTCATCCAGATTACAGCACAAAACATGCCGTTCTGTTGCCTGGAGCACAAATGTTTGGACACAGCAAATAGGTCAATCACTTTAGAATTCGATCAGCGCTGTTAAACTTTGTTTTAGGGCTGTGCAAATATGATATATCATGCAACCAAATAAGTCAAGCACAGTTTGTGTGATGTATTTGCACGTTATTTACACACAAAATTATGAAACGTGAAAACACAGATGGACATGGATGGAGGGATTTGTAAGACATGCAACTTTATTCTGAACAACCCAAACCCAAAACCTAGACAATAAAACTCAAATTTGTCTACGAGTAAGTGCGTGTGTGACATCAATCTCTGCACTCAGGTTGACAGAGCATTTGTCTTGTTTTGTTCTGAAGCCAAAATTCAGCACTTCTCCCCCTGATGACACCCGGGTCGAGAAGTGCTGCTGTTTCTGGGTGACCGGCAACTCTTGTTTCCCAGCAAAACAAAGCAGGACGCATATTGCCTCACACTGTTGAGAAAATCTACGGAACAAGCTGAAATAGTCACGATGCTTTGTGAAATCTTACCATACGGTGTTGTGAAACACCATGTGTTTAACAGACCCTTACTGGAGCATGATGGGAATATTTCCTTTTTACATTTAAACTACATTTCAGTGTCTTTAGACTGTTGCTATGCTGTTGCTAGGGTGATCTGTGGGGTATATAATTGCAATAGTCATAATCCAATTGCCTTGCCTACTTTTCTTTCCGTATCTATTTTACTTTTTGTAGGATTTCCAATAGCATGTGTTTTCTTTTCATGAACTGGCGGCCCGCTGGAGAGCAGATCGAGGATGACGGGGTCAGTGATTCAGAGGTGCTCCTCAGAGGTTTGGACGTACATGCCTTCAGGGCTCAAAGTGTCTGTTGCGCTGACTAGTAATCTGAGCTGCAATCTAAACGCTTAAAACACACAGAGGTGCATCATGGGTGGTTCCTGCTCTCCTGGTGGCCCTCGTTTGACCGCTTCTCCTCTAAAGCTGTTGACACAAGATCATCCAGCAGTCGCTGAGGGCGGAGATCAGTGATACTATGGGGTCTTAACTGCAGGTTTGGTTTAAAAGAAGGTCGGCCTTAATGATACAGCCTTTAAGGAGTAGTTCCCTTTAAAAAAACGGTTGCTGATAATTTACTCACCCCCATGTCATCCAAGATGTCCATGTCTTTCTTAATTCAGTTAAAAAGAAATTAAGGGTTTTGATGAAAAGGGTTTTTCTCCATATAATGGACTTCATTGGGAACCAAACAGTTCAAGGTCCAAATGAGAGTTTCATTGCAGCTTCAAAGGGCTTTAAACGACACCAGACGATGAATAAGGGTCTTATCAAGCGAAACGATCGGTCATGTAAAAAATAAATACAAAAGTTTAAGTTTTATAAGCACAAATGCTCACCTTGCTCTGTTCTGTGATGCAGAGACTCTCGTGACTCGTCTGTTCGAAACTCGTTCATCAACAAATCTTTTCACGAGTCATTTTGTTCGTTGAATCATTTTGAAGCTGCACTGAAACTCTCATTTGGACCTTGAACCGTTTGGACCCCATTGAAGTCCATTATATGGAGAAAATCCTGGAATGTTTTCATCAAAAACCTTAATTTCTTTTCGACTGAAGAAAGAAAGACATGGACATCTTGGATGACACGGGGGTGAGTGAATTATCAGCGAAAGTTCTATTTTTTAAAAGTGAACTACAAATTTTAGTAACTACTTTTTAAAGTAACTTTTCCTCTGCGGTCGCCCTACAGGTTGGAAGTGGAATTGTCCATCACCGCTGTCATAAATAATTTAGCGACCGCATCCCACTGTCGCACACACACTCGCTTTATGATGCTCCACCTATCGGCAATTATAACGCTTGCTGTAAAGCAAGTCAAATTTGTAGTTCTCAGGTCTTATTTGCACTACCCGATCTGGCAATCTTGCATAGCGTGGATATAGCAGATAAAGGACCGCAAAGCGGTGGCATAAGTGCATTTCACTATGTCACGACTGGAAAACATTATTTTAAGATAACAAAACCTTACTTAGTGTTGCTTTAAAATTGGATGCAAAGAACCCTTAGCGTACTTCCTACATTGGCAGCTTGTTACACTCTTTGAAGAAATGGTTCTATTTAGAACCAGAAATGGTTCCATCCCCCGCTTCATATTTGGAACTCCAAAATGGTTCTATATAGAACCAATTTTTTTGGTAAAAGGTTCTATTGGCCAAGTACGGAACCACAGGGTTCTATATAGAACCAAGAGGAACCCTTTTTTTAAGAGTGTATAGGGGTTCCAAATACGTAGTGTATTTTTAGTAACAGACCCTACATTTTTGTAAGGGACGGTCTCACAAACACCAGTTCCTCCTGATTCAGCTCCACAGACTAACTAAGAGTTTTCTGACAAACCATCAACCCAGCAGCTGAAATGCAACACTTTCCCAAGGAGAATAAGGGCTTTTTTCAGGAAGTGCACATGGCCATGTGTTAGGTAGACGTGGGGTTTATTCTGGAAGGAAACAGTGGTCGCATGTTATCTTACCGTCACATTCGGTGAGGTGGTGATGGCACTTCCATCCTCCAGGTAGTGTGTTTCTGTGTAGTGACTAGCAAACAACCCTCTGCAACACAAACAGACAAACAAGTTGCATTCACTCATTTCCTCAAGTCTTTTTACTTTAAAATGAAGTATTTATTTGGTCTTACTACTTGCTCATCAGCTGATATCACTAAAATGAAGTCCCGCCCATTTTCACTCTGAAATGTGTTACATTATGTAAGTAAGACAAGCTGAGTTGAGTTAAAAAATATTGTAGTGTGTGAAACCAATAATCTGAATCGTCCTTTTTCCGATCAGAAGCAAATGATCACACGGATCTAGATCCCCTCATCATGTGAAAGGATGCCCTAATTCTCTCTCTTCCTCTCTCGCCTGCTGAGATAATGTTCTGATCAGACCATTACGAACATCTGCACTCGATCGGCCCTCGTGCAGCTGTGCTTTCTTAACCAGAACTGCCCGAGAGAAAGTGACAATTACAGCACTGCTGACTCGGAGAACAACAACCTCCCTGAAAAGCACACTGACTTCTGACACTAGAAAGTCTGGTTCACTTTATTATCCTAGTCAACATTTCCAGGAATAGACCGTCTATGTTTGGGGAGGGTAAACCTAAAATCGATGACACCACACTAAAAATCTGTTCAGTTTGATTGTTAAATGTGAAAGTCATTCTGATTCCTCGGCGTACTACACATTACAGACTAGTTTTCAACTTCCAGGAGAAATTTGTTGTTGATCTCTTCTCGCCAAACTAAATCGAATTAGATGATCTTAAAGCCGACTCCATGTGGAGGAAATCAATGAAAACCTTGCAGTGAATCTACAATGAAAGATGAATGTTTTCCAGATACACTTTAAGTTAAAAATAGCTTTTAGTATCTGAAAACCCCATCAAGGTTCATGGAAACATTTGCTGTGCTGCACCTTCAAAGAACTAGAAAATGAATTTAATTGATTTTTTAAAAGATTAGACACATCTTATTATTGAATGTAGATGTCTAATGCATTATTCTGACAGCAGGAAAATTACTTTCTGATTGATGTTTATTATAAAACCGATATTTCCTATCCTGGATCGCGTCCTGAATGCTGATTGGTCATTACATCTGTGCTTATACACTCTCAGAAAAAAAAAAGGTACAAAAGCTGTCACTGGGGCTGTAGCTCTTAAAAAAGGTACACTTTTGTACATATTAGCACCTGAAATGGACATATTAGCACCTGAAATGGACATATTAGCTCCTGAAATGGACACATGAGCACATAAAATGTACATATTAACACCTTAAATGCATATATTAACACCTAAATGTACATATTAACACCTAAAATGTACATATTAGCACCTGAAATGTACATATTAACACTTAAAATGTACATATCAGCACCTAAAATGTACGTATTAGCAACTGAAACATGCATATACCTAAAATTGACAAAAGTGTACCTTTTGAAAAGGTACAGCCCCAGTGACAGCTTTTGTACCTTTTTTTCTGAGATACACACAGTATCATTAAAAAATGTTTCATTTATTTATTTTTTTATTTATTGAAAGCTCACTATAATTTGATGAAAAATACAGTAAACACAGTAATAATGTGAAATAGTATTACAATTTAAAATAAACTTTTCTATTTGAACGATAATGTATTCCTGTGCTCAATTACTATCATTACTCCAGTCTTCAGTGTCACATGATCCTTCAGAAATCACTCTAATATGATGTTTTGATGATTTTTTATCAATGTTGAAAACTGTGATATTTTTGTGAAAACCATGTTACATTTGTTCAGGATTAGTTGATGAATAGAAAATTCAAAAGAACAGCATTTACTTGAAATACAATTATAAAACATTGCTGTCACTTCTATTATCTTTGCTGCATAAAATTAATTCATAAAAACATAAATAAATCTTACCAACCCAAACTTTCTAGTGTACTTGATTTATCTGCGCAATCAGATACCAATCATTAACTTCAGTTTAAGGAATAAGTCAAGGAATATCTTATCTTCTTAATGGTTTTCCTCATGTTTGAATCATGTTATGCATTTTGCATTATGCATTTTTTAAAAGCAATAAGACACTCGAGGACTAGGAAAGTGAATATAGAAGTGTTAAAGGGGTTTTAGCAACTCAGCCGTGACTCTTTTCATACGGCAGCCTGACCTCTTATCGCTTAATTATAATGGAAGGTTGTTTAATTGGTCTCACCTCGCCCTGTTCACGGCTTAGGGCTGTTTCACATAGTAAATCAACACACAAAACAGCATTTGGCAGTGGTGTCTAAAAAAACCAGGAAGAGACAAGATGTCTTGAAATCCGCCATGATGTTCTGACAGATGTTGCTCTTTCTGATCACAGATGCATGAAGCATTTACAAGCACAAAGTCTTAAAGAAGCAGCAAACTGATCTGTGGTCAGTGAGAATATCCCATAATGATTCCCTCAGGTGGGGTTTGGAGGCATAAGGCCAAAATATGATTTATCCTTTTCTTTTCAAGTGCTCAATTTGTATCTTAGTTAAAAAAAATTTAAAAATCACAAACTCTGCTCAGGGTTCAACTTCTATGACTTTTCTATGACTGTGACAAAGTCCTAAGTTATGATTTGCAGTGTAAAAAAACGCTGGGTTGTTTAACCCAATTTTTGATCAAATATGGACAAACTCAAACATTGGGTTAAAAATATAATGTAAAAATGTAACCCAATGGCTGGGTTTGTCCATATTTGACCCAAAATTGGGTTAAAACAACCCAGCATTTTTTAGAGTGTGTGTTTGTTTGGTTTATATTATTTCTATAAATGTTTGTTTCTGCTTTATTTGGTAACTTTTTTCTAGTCTGAGGTGCACATTAGCCTAACAAAAAAACTTTATTTTCTTTATTCTGGTATTTTTAAATCATTTGTTTTATCCTCATTTGCAAAACTAACCTTCTGGGTTCATCATGTCAGCCGCATGGTTTCTGGGGGGGTGGGTGTCTAAGAGGACGCGCGGCCTTCCTGTTCCTCATTTTATGCCATCCCAAAGAATTCTGGGTAGTGTAGGCATAGACCATTTCTCAATGGGAGCAGGGGGTTGTTGTTTCATGTTTTATTGTGTTTATGCTCATTGTATGTAACGTATTTGTTTATTATTCGTATTATTTTCCTTGCATGATTAAGGTTTATATATTTTGAATATTATTTTCATTTTCAGTGTAGTTATTTATTATGTGTGTGAACATTATTTAAATTCTCTATTACTGTAAAATGGTTGACCCTTTCAGTATAAAGGAATGTGTGTTTGTCTGTGAAAGGCACCTCTGTGAGGGGGGTCACCTTGAGTGGGGTTTTGTTTATGTTGGTTTCTTTATTTGATATTCTTTATTTGGAAGTCAATAAAGATTTCACTGACTGCAAGCAGTGTCTCCAGCCTTTGCTCTGGTCATGTCTTCACAATGACTTTTCCAGCTGTTTGCAATGCTTTTTTAAAGGATTTGATAGAGAATGCACTCATAAATGGAATTATGGAATTATACAAAATCACTATTTTAACATTTTCAATGACCAACGGATTCTGCAATGCTTTTCCACCTAATACCTTCCACAAAAAACATCTTCTCTATCAAATCAATCAATAATGTTTTTCAACCATAAAGCTAAAGAGGACAATGATGTGTGTGTGCTCTTCATAATTGAAGATTTATTCATTTAGTACACTCTAAAAAATGCTGGGTTGTTTTAACCCAACTTTGGGTCAAATATGGACTAACCCATTGGGTTACATTTTTACATTACATTTTTAACCCAACATTTCGGGTTTGTCCATATTTGACCCAAAATTGGGTTAAAACAACCCAGCATTTTTTAGAGTGTAGAAGCATTTATTCAAATCAGCTTACAAATGTGGAATATAAACTCATTAATCAACTTTGGTAACACTTTACTTGAAGGGGTATAAGACTAACATGACACCTTCATAACCATGACAAAGTTTTATGCATGTTTGTGACAACTGTCATTAAGTGTCATTTGCTCAGTTATGACATTTTTAATGCAAATATGACATTGCAAACATACAGTATGTCATGATTATGAAGGTGTCATGTCAGTCTTATGCACACCCCTTCAAGTAAAGTGTTACCAAATGTATTCTGCATTTACAAATAAAACTAGTTTTAGTCCCTCTATAGCATACAATTAGTCTTATTATTAGTCTTAGCCTAGCAGACCCAAAAATGAACCCTCTTGGAATATAGTCATATGGACCACAACCACTTTTATGTTACTCTTGTGACATTTAGGGGAGTTTTCAGTGTTTGTACACCATTGAATTTTTATTTTTGGGTGAACTTAAACTACTACATCATATCATCCCGCCACTACTAAGTGAGATCCATCCCATTACATCTCATTAGATCATTATGGCATCATTACCATGTAAATTCAGTCATGAAACTGGCTCAAAGGGAAGTTAAAATGACAAACAATCAACAAAGTATAATGTTTCTTTGGCCATTTTCTAATTTATTCTTCAATTATTCACACGAGCAGAGACCAAGCAGAGCGAAAGATTACCATGTAGAAAAAAAGAGAAATAATTCTAGCTTTCATGCTGTGGACAGACGACAGGAGCAAAGCCACAAGCAGGAAAAAAACTAATCAAATCATCAGTCACTGGAGGAAAAGACACAGCAGGGCGCTGTTGTTTCTCCTGGTCACTTAATGCTGTGTGTTCTCGCAAGATAGAAAACTAGAAAGGGACACGACAGGAGTGGATGGAATAAAAACAACGAAAGAGATTTATTAAGCATAGAAATGAACAGTTCACCCCAATATATGAAAATGCTGTCATTTTTTTTTCATTTAAACCTGAATTATGTTTATCTTTTTCTTCAACACTTCAAAGACATTGCATTTGTCAAGCTCCAAAAAGGACAAAAAAAAAAAAAAAAATCTTTATTCACTGATAATCTTGAAGCTTGAAAAGTTTTGCCTGAATTCACGACCAGACAAAAAAAAAAAAAAAAAAAATTAAAAAGCATTATTTATTATTTAGCAATTATTTTGTGTATATTTACAACATTTTTGTACATTATTTTTTTATAATTATATTTTTTATATAATTATATATTTCATTTATATTTGTATATACATTATATAAAAAGAACATTATATAAAAACATATAAAAAACATTTTTGTACATTTTCTTAATTATTTAATAATTTTGTTTAGTAATATATATATATATATATATATAATTTGGTATGATTAATTAGAATTATGGTAGCTTCATTCCGCCACACACAAAAAAAAAGAATTTAAAGGTAATTGTGACTTTTTTTTCTCACATTTCTGATTTTTTTTTTCAAGTTGCATGATATAAGTCCCTTAGAATTGGACTCCATAACTCACAATTGCGAACTGAAAAAAAAAAATTCAGAATTAGCTTTTTTTTTATTTTTATTTTTTTTTATTCCGTGTCGGAAACAAGCTTATTCATATGCTATGTAAAAACTCCTATAGAAAAAAGTCTTCAGTAAAAAGAAAACAGCATGAATGTCAGGTTGGAAGAGAATCAGCTATTACTTTAACACGGCCAGCCTGGCGAGCAAACAAACTGGAGCACATCAGTCTAAGTTTATTTACATGTGCATCCTGATGTGGAGTAACAGAGAGACACACATCCAGACTGGAAGCGCGCCATTCGCTAGAGAAGATAGACAAAAGAGAGTGGAACAAATGACAAGGGGGGTTGGATGGGGACAGAGTTACAGCTCAAATTACTTTCAGTTCTTGGCTGACTAAATGTGAATTCACATTGAACTCGTGCCCATCCTGTCAAGGACAAAACACAGTTTTTTCATGCTACTTAGGAGAAATCAGGTCACGACGCGTTCAGAGCGTTTCCTCTTGCACAGAAACGAGTTCATCTTTATCATCTTACACATCTGGAGTGTCCTCTTCTCTGATAATTGGATGGATAAGTAATGCAGAGTCTCTATTAAATACCTCAGTTTAGTATGCTAAATGAATAATACCTCAAATCACGTGGCTTGTTGGGGAGAGGTGTGCTGTTACTTTTAGAAGTAATCAGACTTATAATTCTGCCAGCAGAAAGATAAAAAAAAATCATTTTAATATAGACCATAATATCCCAAAGACTTGACTTGGGCCAATAAGAAAACACACACATGATGGGTTTCAATAATGGGGACTCAGACATAAATATTTATATACAAACTGTATATTCTATCCTCTAATCCTCGATCACACACACACACACACACACACACACACTAAAAATGGCTGGGTTGTTTTAACGCAACTTTGGGTCAAAAAGGGACAAACCCAGCCATTGAGTTAAAATTTTTTTATTACATTTTTAACCCAAAGTTTGGGTTTGTCCATATTTGACCCAAAGTTGGGTTAAAACAACCCAGCATTTTTAGAGTGCACAGAATATTATAGAAACCACATGGCAACACCCTAGCGAATATCCACATCACCAACATGCTTGAGCTTCCGTTTATCACAACTGATGAATGTTTATATGTGAATAAAAGCTTAAATTCAATCTGTTCTATAAAGTCTCTCCAGAAAATTTGGATAACACCACTCAATCCATATGGATTAATTTTACGAACTCTTTAAGAACTTTTTAAGGCGTCAAAGTTTCAAAAGCTCTCAGATTTCATCAAAAGATCTTCATTTGTGCTCTGAAGATGAACGAAAGTCTTATGTGTTTGGAACGACATGAGGGTGAGTCATTACTGACAGAATTGACAATGTGAATCTGCTGAGGTCATTTAATCCAAAAGTTAATCCGCATCAAACATCTGCTCTGGAACTAATGTAGAACATCACATCCAGACGATCTAGAAGAGAGACCGACACTGAAATGTAACAAAAACATTGTTTCTCTCTGGAGTCTGGACCCTGACAGATGGTTACGTTGCCAATTCCAGATTTTAGAAATGTATAGACCTTTAAAGGAATGTTCTGTGTTTCATAACAAACTACAGCCCTCTATAGAGGGTATGCGCGTAACGTCACCGTCGGCCGGAGTACTGAGTGGCAAAAAGACTGAGCGGCTGTATATGTGTTCAGCGTGAATGCCCCGAAAAACAAACACAACACATATAAAGTGGGAAAGAGCTTTGCGATTGACTGTACAACTAGATTTGACAACAAAATCGGAGGTATATTTTTACAGACTGCTATAGAAAGAGGAGCAAATGGATCGAAACAACTGGACTCCAGTCAGCGAAAGCTGGATTTGCAGTTATCATTTTGTGTCAATATGCTGAATTTAGCTGTAAAACCACACCCATACACTGTAAAAAAAAAATATTTTCAAGATTTGTTATCACAACATACAGTATATTCTTTTGTCAAATCAACTTTATAATAATTTATTTAGTTGAGGTAACTTATTATTTTGAGTTTCTGATGATTAAATTAATCTCCATCATAGTATTAACTCACTTTTTCCAGTTCAATCAACTTAAAATTTTAAGGCAACCAGGTTACTTACTTTTTTAAGTTAAACCAACAATATTGTTTTTTACAGTGCAGTAATCACAACATTTTTTCTTTAGTCAAATCAACTTAAATAATTTAATTAGTTCAGATAACATATAATTTAAAAAATAATTTTGAGTTTCTGATGATTACATCATTCTCCTTCATTGTATTAACACACTTTTTCCAGTTCAATCAACTTAAAATTGATAAAATTGTTTGTTTTAGTCGTATTTTCACAGTTTCCCCTATTAAATCCAGTCACGCAGATCTTTTGCCACTCAGTCAGGCTGGCAGGAAAGTGACGTCAATGCATTCCCTCTATTGACAGCATGTGTGGCATAACGTCAATCACCACTGACACTCATTTAGAAAATAGCAACAGTTACAGGTTTGGAAAAACCAAAGAATACCATTGTTTGCTATACTTTCTAAATTATGAAGTACATTTTGTCATCAGCAGAGTCAGTCCTCAAGCTTGGTTTCAACGAAGGGATCTGATTTCTCAATGACTCAAAGGAATAAACCAAAGATGGGAGAACTTTTGACTTGGAATGCAATAATCCATGGAAATATCCAAAGGTTGATGTAATGACATCCCATGGCAAGACAGAGACTTCTGCCAGTTCTTAAGCTTTAGCTAATGAGGAGCGTTACACCCTTGGACCGGACGAAGGACCGCTTGCCTCATCGCACGCCTGAACTGTTCCATCATGAGCTGGAATGAAGGCAGATGTAAAACACCTGAGGACCAGAAGAAACCCACCTAAGGGTGTCTCACTGTAAAAAAAATATTGTTGGTTTAACTTAAAAAACTAAGTAACCTGGGTTGCCTTAAAACTTTAAGTTGATTGAACTGGAAAAAGTGAGTTAATACAATGAAGGACAATGATTCAATCATCAGAAACTCATAATCATATGTTATCTGAACTAAATAAATTATTTAAGTTGATTTGACAAAAGAAAAAATGTTGTGATTACTACACTGTAAAACATATTGTTGGTTTAACTTAAAAAAGTAAGTAACCTGGGTTGCCTTAAAATTTTAAGTTGATTGAACTGTAAAAAGTGAGTTAATACAATGAAGGAGATTCATTTAATCATCAGAAACTCAAAATAATAAGTTATCTCAACTAAACAAATCATTATAACGTTGATTTGACAAAAGAAAATATGTTGTGATAACAAATCTTGAAAATATTTTTTATCTACATGGGGGACATGATTGATTTCAATGCACAAGTGCGAATAAAACCACTCAAAACAGCATTAAAAATGGAGAAAAACTTTTAAAACCCTAGTGCTGGTAAAGAAGCAAAAGTCTCTGAGAGTTGAAGAACTATTTAGGAAGAATTACTGAAAAATAAAGACATCAACCACCTAGATTTATTGGTTAACATTACATTTAACTGTCTGTGGTTGGTTTTGACATTGACTGTCATGAAGCCATTATAACTTTTTAATGACAAATTCAATTAGTACCGAAAAATATTCATGACACAGTTATAATGCCTCATGACAGCCAATGTCAAAGCCAACCACATGACAGATTAACTTCATTTTATGTCAAGTTGTCATGACAAAGACACTGACAGGTTATGATGTATTGGTTTATGTCATAAAGACATCTCAAACAATGTCAAATTTGCATTCAAAATGTCGTTATTGAGCGAATGACACTTGTCATAAACATTTCATATTCAAGACATATGTCATGTCAAGTCAAGTCAAGTCAAATATATTTTTATAGCGCTTTTCACAATAGAGATTCAAAGCTGCTTCACAGTATCAATCACGACAACATTACAGTGTTTGTTTATTCATAAATAAACATGGCATGGTTATGAAGGTGTCATGCCAGTCTTATGCACACCCCTTCAAGTAAAATGTTACCAATATATCAGACTTATTATCTGTATATGTCCCTATCTCTGTGTTATGGAAATTTATGGGTTGCATTAGAGATGTAATTTTAAAATGATTGCCTTCATATTTATTAAATACATCTGGTGATTTATGAATGCATCATCGATAAAAACATTTGAAATGTAACACTGTAAAAAAATGACAAGAAATAAAATGTGCTCATGTGGAAACATCTGTTCTGAAGTAAATAGTTTTATGCGAACCAAAAATATTGCTTAATTGCACTAAATTAACACCGATAAGTCATTTTAAGGGTCAGATCAAGTAGATTTATCTCCTTCAGCTTGATCTCAGATTCTTCCAATTCCTTCAGAGTAACAAAAACAGACATACATGACTTAGTTATTGATTTACATAGTAAAGAGCTAGACAATCATTTGATGCAAGACAAGACAATGTTGAGATGTGTGAGATTACAAGAGGTGAAACATCAAGTCCTCATTTGTGCTCCATTTAAACTGTCTAGAAGTTTTAAAATATGATGTTTTTGAAGATTTCAAGATTTCAAATATGATGTTTATCAATGATGTATTTCTCCATTTGCAGTCGTTGTACTGCCAAACAGAACAAATAAACTTCAGCATGAAAACAGCTCTTCGTGAAACATCAAACCCACAAGAATAAGACGGTACAAAACGCAACCGATCTCCTCTGAAGAGTCTCCATCAATGCAGGATCTTTGGGGCACATCTGGCCACATTAACACATCTGTCATCGCGCACGCAAACATTACGAGTCTGGGCGTGCACGTTTCCCTAAATCACATTTCTTTTCATCTGATTTTTGGGTTGCATTCTTTGCCACGCACCCTCTCCGAGACCACTTTTAGAATCAGGAAATAAAAATCATAAATTGAGAGGTTATTGCGAGGTTATCGCCTTTCATTCGTCACAAACATCTTTGGTTGATGATCTCAACGCTCATGTTAAAGGGTTTCTGTCCTGCCATCGACAGCTACTCGACTGACACTTTGGCGCTTCAAAAAGTTCATAAAGAATTCGTAAAACTAATCCATATGGATTGAGCGGTTTAGTCCAAATTGTCTGGAGACACTCTCAGTAAAAAAAGGTACGAAAGCTGTCACTGGGGCTGTACCTTTTCAAAAGGTAAACTTTTGTCTATTTTAGGTACTATTATGTACATTTTAGGTGCTAATATGTAGGCTACATTTTAAGTGTTGATATGTACATTTTATGTACTAATATGTACATTTTAGGTGCTAATATGTACATTTTAAGTGTTGATATGTACTAATATGTACATTTTATGTGCTAATATGTACATTTCAGGTGCTAATATGTACATTTGATGTGCTAATATGTACATTTTAGGTGCTAATATGTACATTTTAAGTGTTGATATGTACTAATATGTACATTTTAAGTGTTGTTATGTACTAATATGTACATTTTATGTGCTAATATGTACATTTTAGGTGCTAATATGTACATTTTAAGTGTTTTTATGTACTAATATGTACATTTTATGTGCTAATATGTACATTTCAGGTGCTAATATATACATTTTAAGTGATGTTATGTACTAATATGTACATTTTATGTGCTAATATGTACATTTTAAGTGTTGATATGTACTAATATGTACATTTTATGTGCTAATATGTACATTTTAGGTGCTAATATGTACATTTTAAGTGTTGATATGTACTAATATGTACATTTTATGTGCTAATATGTACATTTAAGGTGCTAATCTGGACATTTGATGTGCTAATATGTACATTTTAGGTGCTAATATGTACATTTTAAGTGTTGATATGTACTAATATGTACATTTTATGTACTAATATGTACATTTTAGGTGCTAATATATACATTTTAAGTGTTGATATGTACTAATATGTACATTTTATGTGCTAATTTGTACATTTTAGGTGCTAATATGTACATTTGATGTGCTAATATGTACATTTTAGGTGCTAATATGTACATTTTAAGCGTTGATATGTTCATTTTAGGTACTATATTCATGAAGACTCTGCACTGGAGCTACTTCAAACCTTCAGCCTCATTATGCAGCAAATGCATGCATTAAAGAATGCTTTCTAAACAAATTAATTCATAAAATACACCATAACTTATATATGGACTCAAATATATCGACTCAGCAGATTGAAATTAGGCTTTAGGCAGAATTTTAGGTTATGGGTGAACTATCCCTTTAACAAAAGTAATAAATCAAACGTTTCTCGTGAGCACATGCAAATGTATCGAGCTAAATTCAGACTTCTGGAAGGCATCCCACAGATGCTAACACTTACAACTCCTTTCGCAGTGGTTTTGCTCTTCTGACACTTGCGCAATGAACATCACAAATAATTGAAGTCAAAAAGCCTTTTTTATAAGTCCAAATTACATAGTGTGAGAGTCTATGAAGTCGCAGCCAAAGGTACCGAATTAGCCGTCACGTCAAGCCAAGGCCTAAACCTTTCTCAATCCCAATCAAGCACAGCAATTCCTGGAAGATCTTTCACATCCTTCTAGTATTTTGGGCCCAATTGTTGTTCTCCCTTTGGGTCTCAGCGTGTTCATTACATCCGGGTTGACCAAACATTCGGACGGTGTGCCTTTCAAGCTGCCTCACATCTGCTAAAAGTAGCAAGAATATGATATATGAAAATAATCCTGCTCCGTGAGCCAGTCACAACCATCTGGGAATACTTTATTTACGGATTCATTTGAACAGCATACAGTATAAGATATGCCAGTTCTGTCTCAACTGCTCATCTGGCGTCTAATAAATGCTGAATTAAACGAAAATCCCCACAAACAGCATGAGAAACCTGTTTAGAAGGAATAATTCAAGAAAAAGTGAAGATTCTGTCATCATTTACTCACCCTCATGTCTTTCAGAATATCGTTCGTCAGTGGAATCTGCACGCTGCTATCTTCCATACATAAATTGACAAAAACACCTTGCATTTTTCACGAAAGTAGTTAAAGGGAAAGACATGAAGTGAGTAAATACTTCACTTTAGGTTGATTTAACAATGTATTTGCAATGACGCTGCATTCTGGTGATATGGAAATGATCAGCCATTCTCTCAGCATTGTGATAGCATGCAAATCAAATGTGGAATGGTGTGCTGAATCATAAGTCGTCTGTTTGGTTGTGTGTCATGCTGAACCTTGAGTCCTGAAACCCCTGAAGAGTGCTGTCTAGACGAGTCCTTCGGTTCAAGGGGAAAAAATAGTGTTCTGTCCTCATAATTCACCTGAAGCCAAATGAACAATGCATCGTGTCCTAGACCACTCAAGTGTCCTTCACTCCAATGTTTAAAAAAAAAAAAAAAAAATCATTTGAACAAAAGGAGTGTGTTTGTGTCTAAATGAACAATCTTATACGAATGCAAATGTGTGTGAATCAGAAAAACCGCGACATCTATATTCATGAAAACTCTGCACTGGAACTAATGAACTCAAAACTTCAGCCTCATTATGCAGCAAATGCATGCATTAAAGAATGCTTTCTAAACAAATTAATTCATAAAATACGCCATAACTTCTGCATTTCCTAAATACAATAAAAACAAACAAAACGAACAAAAAGGCCATCTTGATTATTTTTACTAAACTAATACATTTTATTAATTTATTTTCTATAGCTTAAGCTAATTAGGGCTTTATTTCTCAGCATGCAAAAGTGTTTCAACTTCAAATCTCATGATAGGCAAATCATAGATATATATATGATCGACAAATCACACACATATATTATATAAACACAAACTTGTATGTCAGATGCGATTAATCGCAATATATATAGCCCTAATATATGAAGAGTTCAGATGCAAAAGCCTCTAAATACCATTTGAAATTTTCTTCTTTAATGATGATTTTTATCAAACTTGTATATTTAAGTTCAGTAATTTCACCTAAATGGCAATGAAGATTACCTATTAATTGTTATTTAAGTGAAATTACTGAACTTAAATATACAAGTTTGATAAAAATCATCATTAAAGAAGAAAATTTCAAATGGCATTTAGAGGCTTTTGCATCTGAACTCTTCATATACACACATTATGGTAATGTAAGACAAATAATTGCATAAATCAAAATATTACATCATTATATAATAATACTAAATATTGTATTATTGTAAACATGGTGTAATATTTATTATGTGTATAAAATCATATCATCATGTGCAAATGCACGCAAAAAGTGCATATCATATTAATGCAAAAAGTGCATATCAGATAAATGCAAAAAGTGCATATCAGATTAATGCAAAACGTGCATATCAGATAAATGCAAAAAGTGCATATCAGATAAATGCAAAAAGTGCATATCAGATTAATGCAAAAAGTGCATATCAGATAAATACAAAAAGTGCATATCAGATAAATGCAAAAAGTGCATATCAGATAAATGCAAAAAGTGCATATCAGATTAATGCAAAAAGTGCATATCAGATTAATGCAAAAAGTGCATATCAGATAAATGCAAAAAGTGCATATCAGATTAATGCAAAAAGTGCATATCAGATAAATGCAAAAAGTGCATATCAGATTAATGCAAAAAGTGCATATCAGATAAATGCAAAAAGTGCATATCAGATAAATGCAAAAAGTGCATATCAGATAAATGCAAAAAGTGCATATCAGATTAATGCAAAAAGTGCATATCAGATAAATGCAAAAAGTGCATATCAGATAAATGCATAAAAGTGCATATCAGATAAATGCAAAAAGTGCATATCAGATTAATGCAAAAAATGCATATCAGATAAATGCAAAAAGTGCATATCAGATAAATGCATAAAAGTGCATATCAGATTAATGCAAAAAGTGCATATCAGATTAATGCAAAAAATGCATATCAGATTAATGCAAAAAGTGCATACGTACGCTAAAAAAAATGCATATTGGGTGCATATAAAAGGCATTTTCTGAGTAAAAAGATCATGCAAATGAGAGCATGAACTCGTGCAATAGATACGCATATAAAAAAAAAACACATTATCTGTGTTTTACTCCAAAGCAAAATCCTCATTAAATACTAACAGTGCATCATCTCTGCACATGTTTTAATTTCCTCCAGTCTCAGTGATCTCTCACAAACACTCCCTGTGTTTCCCAGCTACACTCGTCCAACACTTCCTCTCAGTATGTTCAGCTTTCATCGGCGTCCCCGTGGGGAACTCTCACACTCGGCTGTCTGAAGCAAAACCCAGACTCGTGCTCAGCACCACACGACTGCAGAACATCTGCTTTCTCCATGAGCACGAGGGAAAGAGCTCCCACAAGTCCTGCTTCTCTTTTATTGTGCTTTAAAGAGCGCTTCTCGAGAGCACCAAACCCAGTGAAACAAGAGAACAAAAGGAAGATCGCTGAGGCAGGGTTCAGTTTCCTCAGCAGGTCTTCGGGGCTCTTGGGAAAACATGTTCTGCTGGTCAAATGGGGCGGAAGCAAGAGATTTTGTTTGCTTGGTGTTTTTTAGTAATCTGCACAGGATAAAACTCTTTCAAACGCTTACTCAGCACAGGCTGTCAGACTGATGGAGCGCAGAGGTCAAAGGTCAGGCCACTCTGCTGAGCGACAGGATGCTCCGACTGAGGTCAAGCTGCATGTCAGAGCGCAGACGGGCAAGCGAGGGAAAAGACAACAGCGCACAATCAAATAAACAGACAGTCTATAAAGACAGCAGACACACAAAAACAAACAGATTTACTTGAAAGTGTTCTGAGCGCAAGAAGGAACATTCATGCATTTAGCAGATGCTTTTATCCAGGGAACAAAAGCAATATTTGTAAAATGCAATGCCAGGTTTTTTAGACAACTAAATGAAAATCCTGCATTTGTGCTGTACATTTACAAGAATAACTTGCTCCCAAATGAAAGATATTTTTTATTTTCTTGCATTAATGTCTCTCCAAACCCGTATGACTTTCTTTCTTCTGTGGAACACGAAAGATTACATTTTCAAGAAATGATCTAATCAACCAATCACATGGCAGTTGCTTCAATGCATTCCTGGTCAAGACAATCTCCTGAACTCCAAACTGAATGTCAGAATGGGAAAGAAAGGTGATTTAAGCAATTTTGAGCGTGGCATGGTTGTTGGTGTCTGAGTATTTCCCAATCTGCTCAGTTACTGGGATTTTCACACACAACCATTACAAAGAATGCTGTGAAAAGGGGAAAACC
The DNA here is from genome assembly GCF_016745375.1 of Pimephales promelas. The sequence continues at coordinate 1,471,710 of NW_024121103.1, forward strand.
TCCAGTATGCGGCAGTCCTGTGGGCCAAAATGCCTTGTTGATGCTCGAGGTCAGAGGAGAATGGGCCGACTGATTCAAGCTGATAGAAGAGCAACTTTGACTGAAATAACCACTCGTTACAACCGAGGTATGCAGCAAAGCATTTGTGAAGACACAACACACACAACCTTGAGGCGGATGGGCTACAATAGCAGAAGACCCCACCGGGTACCACTCATCTCCACTACAAATAGGAGAAAGAGGCGACAATTAGCAAGAGATCACCAAAATTGGACAGTTAAAGGGTTAGTTCACCCAAAAATGAAAATTAAGTCATTAATTACTCACCCCCATGCTGTACCAACCCCGTAAGACCTTCGTTCATCTTCGGAACACAAATAAAGATATTTTTGATTGAATCTGAGGGCTGTATCACTCTTCCATAGACAGCCTGAGGGACTGCCTCTTGACGGCCCAGAAAGTCATTAAAAGAAAAGGTTTAAATATTCCATGTGCCTACAGTGGCTCAACTATAACTTTATCAAGCGTCGAGACTACTTTTTGTGCGAAAAAAAAACGTAAATAACGACTTTATTCGACTTTCCATTACTTCCTTATGGGCGCATGCGCGAGAACTGAGACGAGACCGTTCTTCTTCGACTACTTTTTGTTACCGGCTGCTCACCGCTTAGGAGTTTTACCGCCCCCTACCGTATAAGATGACGTACTGATATAGCCGGAGGCACAAAACGTTCTGTTTACAAGCAGTACGTCATCTTATACGGTAGGGGGCGGTAAAACTCCTAAGCGGTGAGCAGCCGGTAACAAAAAGTAGTCGAAGAAGAACGGTCTCGTCTCAGTTCTCGCGCATGCGCCCATAAGGAAGTAATGGAAAGTCGAATAAAGTCGTTATTTACGTTTTTTTTTCGCACAAAAAGTAGTCTCGACGCTTGATAAAGTTATAGTTGAGCCACTGTAGGCACATGGAATATTTAAACCTTTTCTTTTAATGACTTTCTGGGCCGTCAAGAGGCAGTCCCTCAGGCTGTCTATGGAAGAGTGATACAGCCCTCAGATTCAATCAAAAATATCTTTATTTGTGTTCCGAAGATGAACGAAGGTCTTACGGGGTTGGTACAGCATGGGGGTGAGTAATTAATGACTTAATTTTCATTTTTGGGTGAACTAACCCTTTAAAGACTGGAAAAATGTTGCCTGGTCTGATGAGTCTCGATTTCAGATGGTAGAGTCAGAATTTGGCGTAAACAGAATGAGAACATGGATCCATCATGTCTTGTTACCTCTGTGCAGGCGGGTGGTGGTGGTGTAATGGTGTGCGGGATGTTTTCTTGGCACACTTTAGGCCCCTTAGTGCCAATTGGGCATCGTTTAAATTGTTTCTGACCATGTCCATCCCTTTATGGCCACCATGTCCCCATCCTCTGATGGCTACTTCCAGCAGGATAATGCATGTCACAAAGCTGGAATCATTTCAGATTGGTTTCTTGAACATGTCAATGAGTTGACTGCACTAAAATGGCCCCCACAGTCACCAGATCTCAACCCAATAGATAAAATATTCTTCAAAATACTATTTCATGGCCAGTAAGAACTATTTATGGGCCTTTTCTGAACTCATTCAAACACATTGGCAGTTCACTAGGTTTTGAAACAGAGCTGATGTTTCTCTCTGTCGACTCATTATACCGAACAATGCAAATGGCTCCATTTCAAATCACAAAATCCATCTTTTGCTTCCTCTGGTTCATACGTCCACCATATAAGGACAAAGAACTCAGCAAAAACATGAAGTCACTTTAAAGAACATAAAACTGGGAGAAATGTTAATGAAAACGCTATTACGGCCATCTAATGCCAGAATACCATTCTCTGCGTGTAATTTAATGCTTTTAAAATGAAATCTGTTATCAAAAGAACAATTATGCACATCTGTAACACATTTACCACTAAATAAAAGAAGAAACACAACTTAAAGACACACACCACAACAATGAAGTCTAAGCATACATTAATATCTGGGGCATTTTCCCCCAATCCCTGATTACTTTCTGACCCTGGATCAAATTTATTTAGGTTTTATTTTTTTAAATGCATATTTCAACAATTTGTTCCTCATACAAATGCTTTTAAAGTCACTTGATGCTTGGACACTTACAGCATTTGTTCACTGCATGCTTTTTTTGTATGTAAAGATCTCAAAAAGCACATGAGGACGAGTAAATAATGAATATCACTTTAATTCTGCACAGCCATTTCTATCACGATCTCACAACCTCGTTTGGGGAAAGCCGTTCGGCTGCACAGACTGAGAGACGCGTCCGCAGAGACCCACGGCCTCATCTGGAGAAGAGCTTGAACATAACCGGACCTGTAATGTGATGAACAGAGACGAGAGGAGCGGACAGGCCGTGATTCATGTTGACACGCATCCAAAAAGTATCTGTGTCAAATAAAGTGAACTGAGATTGTAAGAGAACTGATTTCCAGGTGAAGTCCAGGTATAATGTAAATTCCTTTTTTGAGACAACAACAAAAAAAGCCGTTTTTGCTATTGCTGATGTAATCTGATGAGACTTTAGGCTTGATATCTGAGCCGCAGCGATGTCGAATGCTGAGTGTTCATCATGCAATACTAACCACAACATGAACTGACCGAATCTTGCAAAGATAAAAGAACCATTAGGCACTTGAAGGAAGATGCATCTGGAAGAAACGAGTGAGACGAGAGAGCGGCACAATGAGGCACGAGTGATAAAAGAGAATGACAGATGAGGGTGGTGTAAGACATCCATTAAGTAAGACTTAAAGAGACTGAAGGCTGCGACAAACACACCTTCTCAATCTGCACCCTGAGGGTTTATGAGATGTTTTCTGTCTAATTAATTTAGAATGTCAAGGATCCGGTTTCCTTCATTAATGACCGCTGTAAGCTGCAGATAATTGAGCTCTGGATAAGAGCATGTGAAACACACTGCTATACGACTCAGCACTTGAAAGTCTTGTTTTTTCAACTTCATCTGCACTAATGAAGAGCTGTATTCATGTAGCATCTCCAAACAGCGGTAGGGTACAAAGCACTGAATTACCACAATCACTTTTCACTGTAATGAAGTAGGAATAAATAATATTTGGTAACACAATTCATTTTACAATGTGCCCGTTACAGATTTTACCTGTAGTTACTATAGTATAATTAAAGTAACAGTCAAGAATGCATTGATACAGCTAACGCTAATTATATAGTCACTCTAAAAAATATTGGGTTGTTTTAACCCAACTTTGGGTCAAATATGGACAAACCCAAACATTGGGTTTAAAATGTAACGT